>JAKTXQ010000068.1:5077-25510 GCA_030582995.1 Candida maltosa
CTTTTTGATTTTTTAGATAAAATTATTTTTAAAAACTACACTACATACATAATAGAAAAAGAAATGATGTTAAATGACGACACATGAAAAATCCACTGTTTTTTTCTTATCATATCAACTTTCCAACATTCACTTTCGCCAGTGATAAAACCTATTTTGTTTGAAAACAAGGTTGGTAAATTGAGTGATTTTTTTTTTCATCCTTCCTATACTTTAATTTTTTTATGTCTGATGAAAAAAACTCTGTCAGGGGGTAAAAATATTTCTTGGAATTGAAATCTAAACTTTCGTAAGAATTGTAATTGGTCTATTTCCATGTCTTGGCATTGAAGAGTTTTGATTGGGCCTACTTAGCCGTTTGTTGTATGTTTAATTTATATAACCAGCCAATGGGTGATGTAGGAAAGAAAAATTTTAACGTTTCTTTTCCAATTTCCGAATTTTTGACTTCAATTCATGGTTTGTATTTTTTTTATTTCCACAGTTTAAATTTTTTGGCACCAAATTGCAACCAAAAAAATTAAAAAAAAAACTTCAAACCCCCCAATACATAAAATTTACCCGCGGAATTTGATGATTAATCATCGTTTATTGGTTAGGTAAAAGTCTCCTTTAATTGTAAGATTTGTAATTAAGTTCACGTGGTAATTTTCGGTAAAACATTGTAAAAGTTAGACTATTTGCAATTTTTGTAAAACAAAATCACATTTCTTTGGAACCACGGTTAATTATGGTAGAAAGAATTCAATGTATTCACTTTGTATCTTCAGATGTTAAAATTTTTATGCAAGTCACGTGATCTACTTACGTAATTATTTTTCCAAATCGTAAACAAAAGAAAAAAAATTCAAGTAAACAAACAAATGAAACTTGACGTGTTCCCCCTGAAAAACATACACACACACAACGTCTTTTGCTAGCTATGAATGATAAAGAAAACATACCAACTACACCTACCAGAAAAGGTGAAAATTTTCCATCAACAACCACCCCAAGTCATAAACAGGTATTGAAACCAATATCACCGAACAAAAATCCAGGTGGAAGATTGAGTTTTGTTGAAAGTGATAACTTAGATGAACATTTCAATCTCTTACATACTACCCAAGAAGAGATTCAACAACAACTACACAACATTGAACTAACTTCGAAACAAACAAGTGTTGATTTGGGACAACTTTTTGATAGACTGAAGAATAATAATGAAAATTTGAATAAATTGTTACAGAATGTGGTAAACTATTCACAAGAAGTCATGACTGAAGGTAATGCTACCAAAGCTGATATGCATAAGATTAATGACTGTTTGAATAAGTTATCTGAACAGTTGGATTCTTCTAAAAAATTTGAAAACCTTAAAGTTGGAATTGATGAAGAAGGGTTAGGGAATATTCGCACGGCAGTTGAAGAGGTTTCTACTGAAAATACCAATAAAATTAACGATATAAAGGTGGAAATTGCCAAATTGAAAGAAATACTTAGTACAGACAATGAGTTGATGAGTTCCCAGCTTACTAAACAAGATACAAAGCAAGAAGAGTTACAGAGAGTGATGGAGAAATATTTCAAAGAATTTCACAACTCTCAAGGTCTCAATGATCTGAATGCTCAAGAATTACAAGAGATTAAACTGGAATTGAAGAAAATTAGTCACGACAACCTGGTACTATCAGAAAAATTACCTCCATCGGATTTGGTACATCAAATAATTTCTCCAATAGTTGCTGAATTGAAAGCAGTTTCATTAGATGAAAAATCTGTCAGGTTATTAGAAAGCATTTTGGAGAAAATAGATCAATTAGATAAGTCACACACCAACACAACCGCACACGACACCATACTAACGAAATTAGAGGGTTTGGAAAAACTGCAAACTAAAAGCACCGCTGATCTCGAGGACAAAATCCATCAATTAGAAAAGAAATATGCTTTACTTTGTAACAATTACAATCGAAAACTTACAGATTATAAAAACTTACAATCCAAGTATCAAATTTTACGAGAGGACATTGAGAATATCCAAGTACCAACACCATATCAAGAATCCAAAATGGAAAAATTGAGAAATTTCCACAAACTCAAAATTGGTGAAATCGAACGTAGTGATTTTGTTGCTGAAAGACAAAGAATTGCCAGTTCGCCAATGGTTAAATTGAGAGACCTTAATTTTACAAATAATTCAGATGAAGATTAAGAATGGACTATATACAACTTTTTTATTATTATTATATTTCTAAAATACATTTGGGACTATTTTTTCTTGTCCGCCCATGTATGGTTGTAAAACTTTTGGAATTGCAATTTCGTCTGTCTCTGGGTTGTAGTTTTGTTCAATCAACGCTACAATCACACGAGGAACAGCCATGGCAGTACCATTTATTGTTGTAACATGACTTAATCGTTCATCGTCATTTTTACTATAACGAATTCCTAATCTTCGTGATTGGTAGTCACCACAGTTGGAACAACTGGTTAATTCACCCCATGATCCTCTACCAGGCATCCATGCTTCAATATCGTATTTCTTCATGGCTGGTGAACCAAGATCGGAAGTTGGCATATTCATGACTTTAGCTTTAAGTCCTAATTCAGTGATGATTTCCACTTGCATATCTTTAAGTTGTTCCAATTCTTCAGAAGCTTTATCATCTGTTGTAAAATGAAATAATTCAACTTTAGTGAATTCATGAACTCTGTATAACCCTTTAGTATCTTTACCGGAAGCACCCGCTTCAGCACGGTAAGATCTGGATACACCAACATATTTCTTAGGGAATGTCGTACCTTTACGGAAAATACTGGATGCATGAAGGGCAGCTAATGGAATTTCTGCAGTACCAGTCAATGATTTTCCTTCACCTTCCAATTGATAGATTTGTTTTTCATTATTTTGATCATTAGGTTTGAAACCACAAGCATTGACGATTTCCGATTTGACTATAGAAGGAGGGATAACCATCGTGTACCCATATTTCCTAGCTTTGGTGAATGCGTATTGAACTAAAGCTTGTTCTAATAACGCACCATCTCCAATTAAATAGTACCACGAGGAACCAGATACTTTAGATGCTGCATTAAAGTCCATAATATTAAATCTGACTCCAATATCTTTATGATCTTGCTTTTCGGATACATGTACATCCGATTCAGACTCACAATTAATAAATTGGACAATATCTTCAGTGAATGGATCAACAGGAACAGTTGGGTCTATAAGATTAGGCAATGACTCCGCTTTAATATAAATATCTTCTTCTAAATCTTTGACTTGTTTCTCTAATGGTTTCAATTCAGATTTGATTTCTTTCAAACGTTGTTTCGAAGTATCTAAATCGCCTCCACTCTTCAAACTCTGGGACACATCTTCTCGTTCTCGTTTTAATTGATTAATTTGTTGGAAAAGTTGAAATCGTAAAGGATGATTTTCAATAATGAAATCGATATTCGTAAGTAGTTCACCCGGTAATTGTCTTCTTTCAATGGATTTTTTATAATCTTCAGAACAATTTATAATGTTGTTGATATTGATTTGGGCTCGGAGTAAGTTTGAGGTGTTTTTACCCGTGCTTGCAAACCGTTGAATTGATCTAAACATGATTTGTCGATTAGGTTTAAAATTTTCATTTGCATATTATTTTTTTTTTTTATTTTTTATTTTTTTTTCATTCTCCGACACGAACGCCGCACTTACCTCATTTAATAATTTTTATTACATATGAATATTATCACTTCTACTAATTTTTTTTTTACAACAAAAAAGGCTTTTTCCACCATGGAGCTCTTTCCCGTCTTTCCCTTTCTTCTTGTTTTTCAAGATTCAAGACTTCTTCATCAAATATTGTCCGTTCATGATTAATATCAATCTCACTAATCGGGATCAATAACCGCCATTGTCGTTTCCACAACTTACGACCAATATAAAACGCAATCAAAACCACAACCCCCAAATACCCTTGGAAGAACCTAGTCACATTTGGACGTTTTGCACCAATGGGGTACAACGAGATCCAGAATTGTGCAATCAACACTAAAGCATACCACACCAACGCATAATACGAACCCAAAACACCAGTTGAAGATTTATATCCCAATGTGTCTGTTGAAATATTGTTATATGCCAATGCTTTCCTGAATCGGATGTGGGACATGCAGATACAGCTCCAGGTGAATATCAATGATAGACCAGAGATCGCCAATAACCAATTGAACACGGTGACTTGTTTCTTGTACGTGGCGATGAATGCGAATAGACCGACGATGGTGGATGCGAAGATTGCTCGGGATGGTCGACCTGCTCTATCGATATAGTTGAACCAACGAGGTGCAAAACCGTGTTCCGAGGAGGATTGTAACGTTCGTGATGCCGAGTATAATGCAGATGAAGCAACGGAAGTTACCGACAACAAGATAACGGAGTTGATGATGGAAGGAACGGCTTTCACTCCGTGGAGGGCAGCAGAAAGGACAAACGGAGAAGTATTTGTACTGGTTTGTTCACTTAATAAGTTTGGAGAATTGTATGGAACGAGTAACCCCACTATTACCAAAGATGCTAAAAACAACACCACGATTTTCAGAAGCACCAACCTGCAAGCAGTGGGAATTGCTTGACGAGGATTTGGTTGTTCAGCAGCTGATAAGGCAATAAATTCAGTCCCTCCAAATGCAAATGCTGCGGTCACGAAAACACTGGAGAAACCTTTGAAACCGTTATTGGTAAATCCTGGATCACGCCAATAACGACCACCAATAAATTCATGGTTTGGACCACCACCAACATTAATGATAATACCCATGATGATAAACCCAACAATCATACAAACTTTGCAAAGTCCAATGACGAACTCGAATTCTCCATACGCGTTCGATCCGATAAAGTTAATCACCACGATAATTACAAAGAATATAGCTACCCACACATCAGGATCTACTCGTGATCTACCCACCCAATACTCAATGGTTATGGCAGCAGTGACTAATTCAATACTGATAACACTCAACCATTGAATAGTATAGTTCCATGCCACGGCAAAGTTGAGACTATCATCCACAAACATTCTTGTATATGAATTATACCCACCAGACAAATTGGAATAGTTGACAGCCATTTCCCCGGCTGCTTGAATGGTAGGATAAACGAAAGATCCAGCAATGGCGTAACCAATGACGAGAAATAACGGTCCTGAATTCCGCAACACCTGACCGGCACCGACGAGCAAACCAGTACCTATACCAGTTGCTAAGGACATTAAAATTAAATGGCGTTTACTGATCCCTTTAGCTAATTGTTTCCCGATCCCTTCATTTTCACTGAATTGCTTTCTTCTGAATGAGTCAATGAATTTGGTGATGACGGTTTTGTCTTTGGTGTCGCTGGCAACGTATTGGTCATTGGATGCTGAAGACGTTTTTGAAGGGGTCCGGTTTGTTTCTTTTGAATCTACCGAAACCATGTTTATTTGTATACAAGTGAGAAAAACAAAGGTATATTGGAAGTATGAATGTATTTAATTTTTTTTTTGAGTAATCCTTACATTAGAGTTCAGGTATAGGAAATTTTTTTATGACTAACTATAATCACAGTGCTGCATCATGATGATTAAAAAAATATTAATGCACTAGTTTTAAACTGTGGAAGGTAAACGTCAATATGAAATAGTATAGATTAGCTAATTTCATGTGATATCATCAATACAAAATTACATATATGATAGTCAATGTAGATGACTCAAGTGGTGATTAATTGACAGTGAATCATGATGACTGACTCAAGAAATCACTACACAAATGTAATCCTCGACTTGCATGTAATACATAATCACATTTTAGCAGTTAGTGTAGGTGACATCAGGTGGTACATGTAAAGTGAAACACGGCATTGGGATTATTTCCCCAAAAGTTTTACAAGTTACTTGAATAGCTTGAAAAATGGTTTTCGAATACACAAATTAGGAAAGAATTGTTGCAGTACTTTGTTTTGCTTTATCATACACATTTCACAAATAAGGAAGTACTTAGCAAGGCATTTTTATGAGTAAAAGGCAAAAAATCTTACTCATTTTTGCGGCAATTGGAGGTGCAGCATATGCAGAGAAAATTTTTAGAGAAGTCATTTTTCGAAAATAAGGATAATCCTCTAAAACTAACTGCAAGTGCATTCCGTACTGCTTAATCTGATATTAAAAAACGATTGAATTTATGTAATGAACCTATACAAACTAGAAATAAACCCTTCAACCACTTTTATTGTTCAATAATTCTTCTATTCTTGGAATTATAGTAACTGGTCTAGTCAAAGTACTGTACCTTTCCACCACATTCCCCTCTTTATCAATCAAGAATTTTTCGAAATTCCATTTGATATACCTTGTTCCCCAAATACCATCTTTTTGACTTTTCAAATATTTGTAAACTGGATCAGCGCTTTCCCCATTAACGTGAACCTTATTAAGAATCGGGAATGATACATTATATCTAGCTTTACATGTAGTCACAATTTGTTCATTACTTCGTGGTTCCTGCCATAAAAATTGATTACATGGGAAACCAATAATAATAAATGGATCATCAGCAAATACACGGCTGATTTCCTCTAAACCTTTATACTGGAATGTGAATGTACAGAAAGATGCAACATTGACAATCAACACCACTTTACCTTTCAATTGTTCAAATGGGAATGGTTGTTTCTTATTATCTAAAGGACACAAATCGTAGAAACTTGATCTTGGTTGCTGTATCAGTTGACGAAACATCCCTAATGTTGATTCATCAGAATCAAAGTCTCGTAAACTTCTGGAAATGGATAAATCATTACCACTTGATGATGGTGAAGTTCTTGTGGCAGTTCTGGTTCGTGAAAGTTTTGACAACTGGCGAGTAGATAAAATGGTTGACTCATCTGAATCGAAATCTTTAAGACTAGCAGATGTTGGTCTATCTCTTCTTCCTTGTAATGGACTAGCGGGTTCGGTAACTTTTATCTTTGATAAATATAGTAGTTGAGTGATTGGCGACAGGGTGTCATCTGTTTCGAAATCTAGTAAACTGGTTGATGAAGGTTTATTTTTGATTAAAGAACTTGGTGGAGCCATGTCTAATCTAGAGCTAACGAATGCATTATCCATAATATTGGAGAGCATTTC
Organism: Candida maltosa; assembly: GCA_030582995.1. NCBI lineage: Eukaryota > Fungi > Ascomycota > Pichiomycetes > Serinales > Debaryomycetaceae > Candida > Candida maltosa. The sequence goes on from JAKTXQ010000068.1 coordinate 12,223, forward strand.
AGCATTAGTTGTCATTATGGGTGGGTATAAAAGGAGCGAATGGAGTTAAAGAATAAGTAGAAGTTGGTGATAGAAAAGAAACAAATAAAAGAAAAAACGTCAAAAAGAGATTACAAAATTGTAAATGAAAGGGATATCATTTCGTATTTAAATCAATACATCTATCCCTATTCATTCATTATCTTAAAAGAGAAGAATTTTTTTTTATTTTTGTTCCTCCTCAATTTACAGATCCAGAAAATATTTTTTAATAATTTTAGTCTTTTTATGCATAAAATGCCCCAAAACAAAAACAACAAAACCCAACACTTTGAATTTTTATGTATTTATTTACACATATACTTTTCTAAGGCATGCAAGCAATCCTAAGCTGACGTATCATTTCCTTTTTATTCATATAATTAGTTTTTTTTTGAGGCATTGGTGAACAGTCGCTAAAGGAAAATTTTATTCAGGAGAAACGATGAATAGATTTAATTAATTACATACTGGAATATCAATTGGGTTTAAGGATTACACAAATCTTGAAAATAATGAATGAAAATAGAAAAATCTCTATTGTTCTTAAAAGAAAGAATGGGAGAACAGAAAAAAATAACTCAAGATTGATCGTCTAAACAAGCTATAGATTGTGTAACACAAAAGGGGGATTCAATTTGTTTTAGTTTGGTATGAATTCAGGTTCACTCATCATAATGAAAAAAAAAATTAAAATTAAAATTAGAAAAATTCTGTCGATCTTTTGACCATTGTTAAAAAATCAAATCATGTGTTCAGAATTTGTAAGTAACCCATAATAATAATAAAATCATATGTGAAGCAAATGCACACGTATTACTAGATAAGGAATGAATTAATAATAGTGCATCTTAATTTTTTAGACCTTGCTAACATAAAATTCCAGTTCCATTGAAAAATTACAATTCCAGACTAATGAACATTAGCAATTTGACATATCAAATTAAAATTCCCTCTTTTTGAATAAAAAGTTAATTATAAATTGTACATGACTTCTATTTTTATACAGCAAAGGTGAATTCATGCAAAAAAGATAATTGTTTGTCTATACAAACAAACAAACAAACTACACGTTAAACTTAACAATAGTATTTTTCCTGAAAGGGTCCAATACAAGTGCGGAGAACTCTTATTATTCTTCTTGTATCAATTCTTCAACCTTGTAACCAATAGCTTCTGGACTTACCACTGAACTGTACCTCTTAACAACATTGCCGCTTTTGTCAATCAAAAATTTTTCAAAATTCCATTTAATTCTACTAAATCCGAAGAGACCCTTTGTCTTTGATTTTAATAATTTAAACACCGGATCAGCATTCTCTCCATTAACATCGACTTTATCCAATATCGGGAACGTAACACCATAATTGATAGAACAAAACTCAGCAATCTCTTCATTAGTCCCAGGTTCTTCATTACCAAACTGATTACATGGGAATGCCAATATTTGGAATGGTTTCCCAGAGAATTTTATCTTCAAGTCTTCTAAATCTTTGTATTGAGGGGTGTATTTGCATTTCGATGCCACATTAACAATTAAGACCACTTTATTCTTTAAATGGTCAAATGGATATGGATTCCCTTGTGCATTTTTAGGACACAATTCATAAAATTTAGACATGATGGTTATTGAAAATCAAAAAGAAAGAAGAAAAACTTATTCGAAATTAAATTTTTGAAGTAAACTGCACATATAATAAAAAAAAAACTTCGTTTATTCTACTTTCCTTGAAAATCAATGCATCGTCAAGTAAACAGATGCACATCGGAATCGCCCGTGATTACCGATTATAACCTTTCCATGAATGAATTCTTTGCCTTATTAGAGAAATTAGTTGCAAAAATGAAAGAAAAAAATAATATAGTTTCCGTTTTGTGAAACATCTCCAAAAATAAAGAATAAAAAAATTCTACTTGATTATTTATCCATTGACGAAATATATAAAACTATTTTTTAGCTTTGGTAACTTTACCTTTATTTGGTTTTTTACCTTCAGCGTTTTTAGATTTTTTACCAACCACTTTGGCAACAGTTTCAGCATCACCCAATCCCAACAAAATTCTTTCGAAAGCAGATTGTTCTTTCTTGGATTCTGGTTTTTCTTCTTCCTCACCTTCTTCTTTGGCAACATCTTCATCATTGTATAATTTATCAGTATAAAACAATGGCAATGAAGGGGAGGCACGTGTTTTTAAATGAATAGATTTGATACCATTAATATCCAAAGATGCAACAACATCATTAATATTGCTGATCAAATCTTTAGTATCAAAATCGATTGTTCCGATCTTCACGGAAACATTATGACCAGTAGGTGGTAAATATGATGTACTAGACAATGCTTTATTCACTTGGTTCTTTAATGTAACTAAACTCAACTCTTTTGTGTTTTTCAGGGTGGTTACTCTGACAGGAATTGGGTATTTAGTTGATTCATAGAAAATCTTACCCAAGGCATTTGGCATAATATTTAAAACAGCATCATCAACCAAGAAAACATCATACTTGGCATGGAACTCACGTCTTTTTTCAAAATTTTTATATTCAGTTTTGATGATTTGCATAGGAACGATTTGGGTGATGTTCAATTCATTATCATTTTCCAAACTTTCCAAAAGTTCATCGGATTTGATCAATTCATCACGGAGAATCAAACAAGTGGATACGTTTGGAGTATGGATAGATTTGGTAACTTTGATAGTTTTTGGTTTAAATTCAGGTTTCGGACTGAAAAATTTCTTAGAATCGATAGTTAAATATAAAGTAGCTGCATCTTCAGGATCTTCTTCAAACAATTGTAATTTTTTATCACTTTTGTTAGATTCTTCTTCCTTTTGTCTAATGATGTATTTTTTCAATTCAGAAATGGCTTTATCGGAAACTTTTTCTGGAACTGGACTTAAATCTTGAACTGGTTCTGGAGATGACTTGGTTTTTGGAGATGGTTTTGATTTTGGTTTAGCAGCTGCTTTGGTTTTAGTTGCTTTAGGGGATGGTTTAGTAACTTTAGAGGCTTTTGGAGATGCAACAGCACCTTTTGATCTTGTTCTAGCCATGTTGTTTATTGAAAATGTATTTTGTTACTTAAGCAAAAATTAAAAAAAAAAAAAAAATTAAAATAATTTTCCAAACTCATCTCATAGATTTCATTGATTTTTTTCTTCTTCATTTCGCTATGATGTTATATGCAGGAACAACAGTTTTTCTAATGATATTCAAATACATCACATTTAATAGACCTGTTAATTGATGACTGGAGAGTGATTGGGAAATAATTGGTCAATGGCGTTGTCAGATATTAACGTATGTATATCGTAGTATTGCCTATATACAGTTGGAGCGATAATACAACTGGTTTAAATACCATCCTCACCACATGACCTAGCAACATACACACTTGCTTCACTTTACGGTAGATTGATACCCTACTCCCTAGTCATATAATGGTTATGACAACATCTCTTGTCCAATTGAATACGTACTCAAAATCGCGGTTGGTCAATTTTGATTTGTTTACTTTTTTTTTTTTTGGCAACGCGTATCGAAAAATTTTGTATCGAAACAAACCTTACTTGTGAATTTTATTTCTATTCACTCTCAGTTTTGACGAGGGTCTATTTTTTTTTTCATTCTCTTTCTGTTTTTCTTTTTCTTTTTCATTTCATTTCTTCAACAACAACATGAACGACATGGATATCGATTTGTTTCAAAAGATATTGAAACTCGGTATCATGACCGAAATGAGCAATGAAATGGGGTTGGAGACCGATGGTACCGCGTTGCTTGAACTTATGGAAACAGTCGAGACTGCTGAAAACTTTATGGATAGGGAAAATGCCATTTGTGCCATAAAGAAAATCTTGAAACCAGAATGGAAACAATTGGATAAGCCAACAAGATTAAAAGTTAGAAAATCAATCCTTGAAAGATATTTTGCTGAACCGAGTCTAAGAACGGTACGTCACTTCCAAATGGTGGTGAATCAGACAGCTAAACTTGAATTCGCCAATGGTGGGCAATGGGAAGAGTTTGTCCCTACTTTGAAAGCAGCTGCTGAAAAGAAAAATTTGGATAGCAAAAGAGCCGTGGCATTTGTTTTGTATGGCTTGATCCAAGATCCAATACCTAGCTTAAGGAACTCGTTAGATGATTTTCTTTTTATGATGAAAGCAATTTTACAAGATACAGAATTCTATGAATCTGGTTTTAGTGTCGCTGCATGTATTCCAGGTATGGCCAAAATTATCGAAAACGACACACAAAAAGACGCCAAGTTAGTATCCGAGTTCCAGGAAATTATCGTAGGTTTCGTCAATATGTTCAATGCCTTTGTCGCTGTCCATGGAAAGCTGAGAGATGGTAGTGTTACGAAATTATTGGAAGTCTTTCTGACTCTCATTTTGGAACATGCTCAATTGCTCGGAGATAAGTTTGGTCTTGCACTTGCCACAGTTGCTAAGCAACTCGAAGATCGGAGTTTGTTTGATGGGTATAAGGTAGAAGGTGTCAAAGTTTTACTTGCTGCCAACAAGCGTCATCCTGCCAAGATACGTGAAGCTAATTTGGTTGTTCCATTTATTAGATCATTCATAAAATTGAAATTCGTTTCTGAACTGTCCTACACCGAGAAAATAGTTGGCGCAATATATGGGACTGTATTGCAGCTATTATATCACCTGCCTACACCAGAATGCCGTGAACTGTTTTTGGAATTGTGTACTGAATTATCAGATTCCAGATTGGATGTTGAGAGAGATAGAACTATGCAATACCTTTTGTTGGCTGTGAACGGTGTTCCTAAATTCGGTAGACAGAACATGAAAAAAATTACTACCATAGCTAGAAAGCGATTCACCGATTCTTCTACTCGTGCTAGATCAGCCGCCGTATCGATCTGTTATTCGTTAGTGAACTTATCTAGCATCATTTTAAATGAAGAACAAAGACTTGAATACTTTGAAGTCGCCTTGAACTCTATTCTGAAAGATTCAGGTTCAATCATTTGTTCCAAAGTTGCTGAAACCATGTTTGAATTGTGTCCTACGGCGGAGCATAGTACTTTGAAAAAGTTTACTCACCAATTTAATATGAAGTCACCTATCTTATTAAGGGGAGTAGGCGCATGGGAAAAGAAGCTACAAGTTATCATGGCTGTTGCTATAACTGTTATGAGTGCAAAAAAAGAATCTTTCCCAGCATTAGTAGAACTTGTGGTTGAATGTAAAAAATTAATTGAAGAATTGGGTAACCTTGCTTTTTTGACTTTAGAACAAACTGAACTAGCCCACAGTATCCTATGCGTATGTCCAATGGTAATCAAAAAGATTGGCTATGAAAAATTTGCCCCTCATGCTAAACCATTTGTCGAAGTATCCTTAAAATATTTGAAATCTGCAGATTATCAAAAGAAATTTGGGGCAATTAGCTTCATTAATGGTACTGCTGGTGACAATGCAGCCATTTACCTGGGTCATGAATCTGAAATTATTAAAACTTACATACACCTTGTCAACCAGCAACCAATGCCAAATCCAGCTGCTTCTGAACTTCTTGATTGTGGGTCAAAAGTTTACGGAAATCTAGTTATTGATTCTCCTAATGCAGCAGAAATTGTTTTATCGAAAAGTGTTACCTTCTTTGGCCTTGGTGAGTTGGCCCGTGGAATGACCCAACAATTTTCACCATTCTATGATGAAGCATTTAACTCATTAAAACTTTGGATTAATGCTTCACATCGTAACAGAGATGTGGCAGTTACTGCGTTATTCAAAATGTTCAAAGCAGCTTTTATTGCTAATGAGGGAGACAAGTATACACCTTTGCCGGCGACGCCAGACAGTTGTTCTTTGAAGCCAGAATCTTTGAGTAAAATGGTTGATGTTAGAAATTTTGTTTTCCCGATATTGGAGAAGGAAAATAACTATAGAATGGTTATTACTATTCTTGAAGGAGTAGCAGAGATGTTCAAAGTGTGCGGTGGTGTATTTTTGACTGAAACGAAAGAGCGTAGACGTCCATATAAAGTTTATGCATTGACATATGAAACCATTTTGACAAATACCCACAGTTGCCAAGTAGTAGGATTGCTGGATTCGATGAATGCGGAAGTTACGCGTGCTTTGTTTGCCACTTTTATTAATGGCTGTAATACCATCGGTGACGATTTCCCGTATTTAGTGGGCTTGGTTAGACAATTCGCTTTTTTTGAATTTGAGAAGAAACCTACATTCTACAGATCCGTGGTTGTTGAATGCTTGGTTAAAGCCGCTGAAGTGTTGCAAGATAGGAAACATATAGAGATGCTCTTTTTCCACTTGTTTTTAGAGCATTTTGAATCAGGAGACACTCTTGACGTACACATGCATTCTGGTAAAGGTCTTGGTATCATCATTGAAAATTCCGTTGTCGACACGTACCTTAATGCCTATCCATTTGTCAAAGAGTACGTTTATCAATTTTTTGATCATGCCGAAGATTTCTACAAAGAAAATTTGAAGGACATTCAATCCTTTACATCATACAAGGCAAGGGTTGAGCTTTCGGAACCTGGAGAAGAAGAAAGCGAACCAGACGATTGGCCTTCTATTGTGGAAGATGTAACTGAGCAATTAGAAGAAGAACGTGTTCTTGCATCTGCTGCTCTCGCGAAAACATGTGGCTGTTTTGCAAGAATGATTTTGAGACATCCAGAAGGTTTTGAACTGTTGTCTGATGCTATTGCATTATTATTGAAATATTTACCTTTGCATGGTGAGCATAAAGAGTATACCCCGATCTTTAAGTTATTTTTAAAGTTGAGTGCAGCTAACAGTTCGGTACTTACAGAGCATGCTCCAGCAATTGTCGAAATGTTTGCCGATGCATTTACCGCTGACGTTAAATTAGAAGACACAGAAGATATAGAAAGATGCGGTGACTATGATGAAGAAAACTTCATTGCTACAAGGGAAAGTGTGTTTGAATCAGAAGATATTAAGAAAAAAGTTATTATATTTTTGAAAGTTTTTGATAAAAAACATGGTGGTATTGTTTCTAAAAACAAAGTATTAAAGCCAATCATTGCCTAACCTTCTATATATTGTTTGTTTGTTTGTTTGTATTTGCTTTGTTTATAACCTATATATATGTTCGATTAATCATCTATCGAATCTAGGGTAATCTTGGGTATTTCCATATTCTCTTGATTATTACCCAACTTCTCCCATAAATAATCATGGATGTGTTTATCATTAGGTTCCTCTTCCACTTTATCCCAATCATCCCATTCCGAAAGGGGTGAGCCGGGCGGTGATATCAAGAACCGTTTCATCTCCAAATCTTTCGGGATTTCCAAGAATTGCGGACCAACGCCATTATCTTTCAAACTATAACTGATGTTAAACGTATTGAACTCGTCGGAACCCTCTAGTCTTCCCTTTATGTCACTTGCTATTTCTGCTGAATCACATCGTATTAAAAATCTCTTGAACTTGACAAGAACGGTCAATTCCATTAAATGTTGCTGGATTGTTAGATATTTGATTAGTGGTTCTGGTTGGTTCAATAATTCATCGGATACATTTGTCACGATCAATGTGTTGGTTGGATGTCGCGTCATTTTTTATATAGTTGGTGGTATTGATGATAAATGAAAATTAAAAAATTGAAAATCAAGAAACTAAAAAATAATCTACGAAAAATTTTAGAAGTGACTTGGCGTGTCACGTGCAAGCAGTATTCATGAAGAAAAACAAAGGGTACCCAGCCCTTTGGTATATATTGAATAGCTATCTAATCTAGAAATGAATATACTAATTCAACGGTGATTCATCATCGTTGTTTATGTTTCGTTTACCTACAGTTAACCGTTGTGATAAATCTAATTCAACAATATCTAGTTTCTGGGGATAAAACCTGGCCGCAGCCACGAAAAACACGAAATTCAGGAAGAAAAGCACCTTTGACATCAACATTTTTAACTTTGGATATGAATATCAGCAAACTCTTGATAGAAAGGATAACTGAAGGGAATAATTGACGATAGATTTTTTTTCTTTGGTTTTGAACTTTAAATTTCACCAATTTAAAGTTTTTCTTAAAAAAAACACGATCACTGTTTTGTAAATCTCCCCGCGGCAACCACTGATTTTCCGAGATTCCGAAATTTTTGACACTCAAACAAAAAAATATTTCAAATTCATTTCACTCTATAAAAAAACATACACACTTAAGCTAATGGTTTACCGGTAACTTCTTTGGCACTGTCATCGTAAGTATTGTACCCATAGTTATAATATTTATAAAATTCATCTCTATTGTAATAATTCAATGGAGTACCATCTTTCAATTTTTCCACCAAGTCAGGATTTGAAGTAAAGAATCTAGAAAACCCAATAATGGTTCTATCATCTTGAACGTCTCTAACAATAGTTTCAAATTTAGGAGCATCATAAGTGTAATTTCCAGCACGGATCAATCTACCTTTCCATGCTTTCAATACAAAATCATTAGTACCAGCTTCTTCACCTTGAGCAACATCAACAATACCAGAAACTCTTGGTTCAACATAAGAAATATAAGCCAATTCCTTACCATCTTGAGCTCTCTTAGTTAATTCTTGCAAAATATAAGTATGCAATTTTTCACCTTCTGGTTCAACACCTTGGAAAGTAGCCCATGGAGAGAATCTAACAGCGACTTTATCAGCACCAACCAACTCGATCAATTTATCCAAAACCCTGAATAACAATCTAGCACGGTTTTCAATCGATCCACCATATTCATCGGTTCTTTTATTAGAAGCTGGGTTCAAGAATTGATCAATCAAGTAACCATGAGCAGAATGAACTTCAAGGTAATCGAACCCAGCTTCCAATGCTTTCTTAGCAGCATTTGGATACTCGACATTAACAATATGGTCGATTTCTTCAACCGTCAATGCTCTCAATGGATTTCCTGCTTCCTTGGCCAACTTTTCCGATTCTTCACTCCAATAAACCTCGGATGGTCCAACGAGTGGTAATCCTTCATCTTTCAAATCTTTGGCATTGGCAACTCTACCCAAATACCATAATTGCACAGCAGCGAATGATTTTTGTTCATGAATTGCATCGGTGATTTGTTTCCATGCTTTGGCTTGTCTGGAGTTGTAGATACCAGGAACATGTAAGTCAATACCACCTTGAGGAGAAGTATAAGTGGCTTCAGTGATGAGTAAAGTGCCTGGAGCTTGGGCTCTAGCTTTGTAGTATTCGAGTTGTAAATCAGATGGGATGTGGTCTTTGGTGGCTCTGAATCTTGTGGTTGGAACATAAGCGATTCTTTGGTTTAAGGTGTTGGCACCGACTTTGATCGGTTCGAAAACTTTGGTGTTTCCTAATGGAGAGATTTCAACTGGTTGAGAAGTAATTGTCATTATGTTTTATTTAATTGATTGATGATGAATGAAAAATTATAAAGTTCAACTACATCGGAAGAGAAGGAACTTTATATAGGAACGGGTAAACGATGCATCGTTGTGGTTACATGATTTTGATTTGTAAGCAAAGTAACACTAAAAAGGAGTTTAGAACAGTAATTACACTAAACAGAGGTTTTGAAACGTGGATTATGCATTAGAGAATAACGTCATTCTTGAGGTTCTATATACAAAAGTCGGCTGATTTGCACTAATTTCAAGTATTGCTTATGTTTCGATGATGTTCCGCAAAAAAAGAAAAAGAACAAGAAAAAGTTTCTTTTTTTTTTCAGTCTGTCAGTTCGGTAAATGTGCAAAATAGGAAAAATAATGGTAACTCCGAATACTGCAAAAATGCTTGTCGCTGACAAATTATCCATACTTCGTATCTGTTTCTTTAAATAAATAAATAAAAAAACGGTTTAATTCTAATTCACGGCTGTGTTGTTTATTCGTTTGGCAGATCTTTCAAAAAATTAACCTTTTTTTTGCAATTTAAGATCCACTAAAAAAACCTTCTTTTGTCATATTTCAACAACCCATTATTCTCTTTTTGTTGTTAGAGATAGAAATCGTTCTATTATACACGTCTCTTCCCCTCTTTTCGATATTATTATTCGTCGATATCATTATTATTTTTTTTTCGGATCCGTTCGTCTTCTAGAAATAACTCATCCCTACATTTTCCGGTCTCGGTCCCGGTGATTTCCAGAAAAAAACTAACAAAAAAAATATCACAGCTGCTTCGACTTACATTAAGTTGATTTCTGATTTCTAATGAGTTATCGATCCCAAGATACGCGTAGATATCAACTACTATATACATGTATCATCAGATGCAGCTTGGACCAAGATCGATGAGTCAGATGGGGCAAAAAAAAAATATCAAGTGGGACCAGTTTGCCGCGCAAACAATAGCTGTAATCTTCCAATCAGCCGAACAATATAACACGGGAAAAATTTTCTTTATCGAAAAAAATAAAATCAAGAAACACTCCACGATTTGAAAAATTAAAGCTAAAAAAAAAAAAAGAAAAAAAACTTTTCTTCTCTTCTGTTTCTTTTTCTTTTCTTCTTTCTTCATCATCCAACTATTCATCCCCTCCATATATCATGTCTAAACAAATTGAAAAGAAACCTATTAGTTTCTCAAACATTGCTTTAGGTGCAGGTTTAAACCTTGCTGAATGTACCACTTTAGGACAACCATTAGAAGTCATCAAGACCACCATGGCCGCCAACAGATCTCTTAGTATGGCTCAAGCTGCTAAATTAGTTTGGAGCAGAGGTGGGGTTTTAGGTTTCTATCAAGGTTTAATCCCATGGGCATGGATCGAAGCAAGTACCAAAGGTGCTGTTTTATTATTCGTTTCCGCTGAAGCTGAATACCAATTCAAAGTGTTGGGTATGAACAACTTCGTCAGTGGAATGGGTGGTGGTGTTGCCGGTGGTTTAGCACAAGCTTATTTAACCATGGGGTTCTGTACATGTATGAAAACTGTGGAAATCACTAGAGCCAAACAAGCCGGTACCGGTGTTCCTCAACAAACCAGTTTCCAAGTTTTCAAAGAAATCTGGAAAAAGGAAGGTCTTAGAGGTATCAATAAAGGAGTTAACGCTGTCGCGATCAGACAAATGACTAACTGGGGGTCAAGATTCGGGTTCAGTAGATTGGCTGAGGAATCTATTAGAAAATTAAGTGGTAAGGGGGAAAACCAAAAATTGTCAGCTTGGGAAAAAATCGCCAGTAGTGTTATTGGTGGTGGTTTGAGTGCATGGAATCAACCTATTGAAGTTATTAGAGTTGAAATGCAAAGTAAAACCAATGATCCAAACAGACCTAAGAATTTGAGTGTTTTCGGTGCTTTCAAATATATTTATCAAAACAATGGTATTAAAGGTTTGTACAGAGGTGTCACTCCAAGAATCGGTTTAGGTGTTTGGCAAACTGTTTTCATGGTTGCTTTCGGTGATATTTTCAAGAAAATGTTAAACACTGAAGGAACCGGTCATTAAAATTATTACATACATACATAAATAGATTTTATTAGAATAGACGCAAAAAAATAATATTAATGATGTAATATATTATTATTATTTAAAAACACTTTTATTATAAACACAAGGGACTTGTGGAATTTATTTAGTTAGTAGAACCCCATCTATCATAACAATATAAACCAAACAAAGTAATAATTAAACCAAAAGATTGACTATTTGAGAAATGTTTCAGTTCCCAAATGAATGAAATTAAAATAATGAATATTCTTTTTAATATACTGGCAATTGAATAGTTAATCGGACTAACCATACCCAAGACTTGGAACGCCAATAAAGATTGAACAAAATGACTGAACCCATTTAATAACACCAAGGTTAAAATTTTAGAATTCACTTGAAATAAAGAAACCCCTAAATTTTTATAGTTGATAAATTCACTCATGAAATAAACTGGAGATGTTAATGTAAACCCAATCACGGAACAATAAAATAAAATAGTTAACTTGTCTACTTTATCCTTATTGAGTCTATTATCCATTGGAATGGTGTTGGTTTCAATGGTTAATCTTTTCTTAGCAAAAATATTTTGACTGACAAAAATAATCATGGATAAAAATGCAAATACCAAACCAGTGACATGAGTGAAATTGGAATCATCAGTAGTGTTGCTCTTCTTGTAACATGTCAACATAATCCCACAACATAAAGGTAATAAAGTGATATAGGTGATAGTTTTGTAATTTTTTTTAAACAAAACTTTGTAGATCAATACGGTAATTATTGGACTTAAAGATTTAACAGTATGCACGATAGAAACAGGAATTAAAGAAGTTGCTTTATGACTTGTTATATGGCCAATAAATTGGAAAATACCCATTGGTAAAGTAGTATTAATGATTAAGGAAGTTGGAGTTAAAAATTGGCGCACATGCAAATTATTTGGAATAAACCCTTTTGGTAAATTATGGATCAAGTTGGTGTTGAATTTTAAGACAATTAAAAATGTCAAACATAATATTGAACTTATACTAAATTGGAATTGAGTTAAAGTAATTGGGTATTTGAAATCATTCAAGATTAATTTAGTTGAATTTGAAGAAACAATTGAACAAAGGTACCAAAAGATACAGAATGAAGTAATTTTAAGATCAATAGGAGGTAACCAATAAAATAGACTACTGGATGATAAATATGAAGTAGCGGATGATGAAAGTCTTGGTTCTGGTGAAGTTGGTTTACTTAAAGGGGATAATGGATAGTTTAAATTTTGGAAGGAAGTAAAAGATGGATTTGAAGATAAAGGAGGAGTATGTAACTGATGATTGTTATTGTTATAGTAATATTGATTGTTGTTATTATTGTTATTGTTAGTCAACTTGAATAGATTTGCTGAAGAACTATTTGGATTAATCTGAGACGTTCCATAAGGTAAAGAATTTATTGGAGGTCTTTCAAAATTGGGGTCTTTATTATGATATTTATTAATTAAATCTTCAATTGAAGGATTGGTATAAGCCATATTTTGATTTTGATACATTGTATAAGCGAATGACAGTTGATTTTTGATTATTGTTGAGATTTCTTTTCTTTTCTTTTTTTTTTAAGTGTGTATGATTAAAAAAGAATATTTAAATGAAATGGAAAACTGAATGATATTGGAAACAAACTACTTGTTTAAAAAAGAAAAGGAAGGATGAGATTTTTTTTATTGTTGATGTTGATGTTTCTATTTATATTTATTTATATTTATTTATTTATTTTATATATAGCAAACTTTTTTTTTTTTCTTTCTTTCTTTCTTTCGACTCTTCTTTATTTTTTTTTTTTTTTTT
>JAKTXQ010000068.1:26657-44892 GCA_030582995.1 Candida maltosa
ATATTTTTTTTTTTAAAAAAAAAAAAAAAAATTTTTTTTTTTATTTTTTTTTTTTTTTTTTAAACCCACCCACTTTTATTTTTTTCCTTTTTATCCCCCAAGCACCCCCCTTTTGTAAAATTCCCTTTTAACCCTTTCCAAGAATTATGTTCCTTTCAACATTTTTTTTTTTTTTTTTTTTTAACTTGGAAAGGAAAATCCGATTGTCAAAGAGAACAAGAAAAAAAAAACAGAGAACCTTGATTCCAAGTATTATATCCATCAATCAATCAATCCACAACACACATTAACCACCATCAATGTCAAATTTAGTACTATATATTGGGAAACAACTAATAAAAAGAGCAATTACAGGCGATTTAGATGAAGATACACCTGACTTAACCACTCCTGATGATGATAACTTAGAAGATTCCAACCCGGTGGAAAATGAAATCTTTTCTTCTTGGGCTTTATTTATTTTATTATTCTTATTAATGAGTGCTTTATGGTCTTCTTATTTCTTACAACAACGTAGAATCAAAGCAATTCATGAAACTGTGTTATCTATTTTCTGTGGGATGATTGTGGGGTTGATCATTAGAATGTCTCCTGGTCATTATATTCAAGATGCTGTTAAATTCAATCCAGGTTATTTCTTCAATATTTTATTACCTCCAATTATTTTGAATAGTGGGTATGAATTACACCAGGCGAATTTTTTCCGGAATCTTGGAAGTATTTTAACATTCGCCATACCTGGTACATTCATATCAGCATTAGTTGTTGGGATTATCGTATATGTTTGGACATCTTTAGGTTTGGATAATGTTAAATTGGAATTTGTCGATGCCTTGGCAGTTGGAGCTACCTTATCCGCTACTGATCCAGTCACCATTTTATCTATTTTCAATGCCTACAAAGTTGATCCAAAATTGTATACCATTATTTTTGGTGAATCATTGTTGAATGATGCCATTTCTATTGTTATGTTTGAAACTTGTCAAAAATTCCATGGTCAACCAGTTAAGTTTTCTTCCTTCTTCCAAGGGGTGGGGTTGTTTTTAATGACATTTACTATATCCACAATCATTGGTATTTTTATCGGTATTTTAGTGGCATTGATTTTAAAACACTCTCATATCAGAAGATATCCACAAATTGAAACATGCTTAGTATTATTATTTGCGTATCAGTCATACTTTTTCTCCAATGGTGCTCACATGTCCGGGATCGTATCTTTATTATTCTGTGGTATCACATTGAAACATTACGCATACTACAACATGTCAAGAAGAACACAAATTGCTACCAAGTACGTTTTCCAATTATTAGCACAATTATCTGAGAATTTCATTTTCATTTACTTGGGATTATCGTTATTTACCGAAGTCGAATTAGTGTTTAAACCATTATTAATCATCGTTGCCTTTATTGCCATCTGTGTTGCCAGATGGTCCGCTGTCTTCCCATTATCCCGATTCTTAAATTTCTTGTATCGTGCAAGATATGAAAAATATTCCGGCTTACCTTCGTCAAACGTCCCTGATGAAATCTCCCATTCTTATCAAATGATGATTTTCTGGGCCGGATTACGAGGTGCCGTTGGTGTAGCATTAGCCATGGGATTCAGCGGTGAAGCCAAATGGACATTATTAGCCACTGTCTTAGTCGTGGTTGTATTAACGGTTATTTTATTCGGTGGTACCACGGCATCAATGTTGGAGATCTTAGGAATTAAAATCGGATGCATTGATGAAACAGGTGATTCCGATGATGAGTTTGAAATCGAAGCTCCAAGATTACCATTACATGCTAAACCGACATCGACTCCTAGTGTTTTGGGTAATAGAAGATTCATTAGATCACAAACTAAAATTCCAAATTATAAAGATAACGTCGCCTCATCGGCTGCCAATTTATTGGAATCGTCAAATAGCACCACTGGTAGTCCAGTTAATGATTTAGATGATGATGAAATTATCGGTAGTGATTTAGATGACTTTATGTCTGGATCAGTGTCTAATAATAATGTCACAACCACGTCAAATAACGCCGGTGTGTTGGGATCTTTCTTGAGTGCTGAAGAACATGCTAAATGGTTTACTAGATTTGATGAAGAAGTGTTGAAACCGGTGTTATTGGATACGTTACCGCCATCTGGTCAAAACAGTAACAATAACAGTACCACAAATTTAAATAATAGTACTACCAACGGCAGAAGAAGCCAGGATTAAAGATATATATATAGATATATATGTGCATTATACATTCTTATACAATTATTTTTTTGAATTTGCTTTGTTACATTTAATGTTTTTTTACTTTTACTTTTTTCTTTCTTCTTGAATGGCGATTTCTTTATCAATGACCCATTTCGCCAACTTGTACGTTCTTGGAGTCAAGATCAAATCATTTAATTTCCCATTGAATCGAAGACAGATCTGGTAGAACTCATGCATCGACAAATCCTTCAATATCCCAATCAATAAATTCTTATTCTTCGATCTACGTTCTTCCGGACTCACATATACCGACGCTGGTAAATAATCAAGATAATTCGACGTGGCTCGGATCGGACGTTCTAATAAATTCAAGATATTACATACGTCATTAATACTGATGATATCGTATTTATCTTCTTCAATGGAATCCTGTAATAAGTTTGAGATCGCCACGATTGCGTTGCCGAAATTAACCAGGTTGATGATTCTTGATTCACCATCTCTTTTCAAAGTTGTTCTGAAGAATAATCCAAGGGAGGTTTCGGAAAACTTGTTTTGGTATTCATGATAGATTTGTAAATATTTTTGATAATTGACATTGATTACTCCTGTTTTGAAATATTGCACGGTGAAGGTTGTGATTATTGATTTGATCGGGATGATTATTTGTTCATTAATTAATTTCACCCATTTGTTAGCTTCCGTGGTGTTTGTTGGTTTTGGCCCCGTTTCATAATTTTTAATCTTGTCAGATGATTTATTGTATGGGGAAGAAATAAACGAATTGCCGAAAAGATCTTGGTCTTTCTTGAACCCAGCATCAATATCATCTTTAATTCCAAGTTGTAATTTTTTCAAAGCGGCCAAATCACTGGAACTTCGATAATTGATTCTATCGGTAGTTTCTTTAATAACCAAAGAACATTCTTCAAAGATCGATGACCAGATATTAGTTTTCTTAGATCGTAAACTGAAAAACTTCAATCTCAATTTGATCGCTTCTGTATCGGAACTTTTCGATAAATATGCCAATTCTTGGAATGCAGTTAATCGACTCAATTGAAATTTAGGATCCACATCACGTAATCCGGATAATAAACATTGGATCGGATCAGCACTATATGTAGATATCGGTTTACTTCCATCAAGACATCCAATAGTAGCATAAACATTAAATGTATGATTAGCGATTTCCCAACCCAAAATCAAGAAAAACGACGCATACGCTAATTTGAAATATGTGACCCAACTAGTGTTACTTGGTGGGATAGCAGTATCTAAACCCAAAATCAAGGTAACCAAAGTGAAACTTTTATAAATGTAATATTTCAAAAACCAATAACTGAAAGGAGTCAATACCACAATAAACAAATTCAATCCGATAGAATTACCTAATAAGAACGGTAGATGTTTAAATAAATATTTTTGCGGATTATTTCTGGTATGTCCATATTCAAAACTTAATCTTTGTCTTTGGAAAATCAATTGATTACATGTGTAAAAAAAGGAAATAAACACTGGATTGTACCAAAAATATACCCATTCATCATTAATAAATGGATTCTTACGATATTCTTTGGACAACACGTAATAATCAAAAGTAAATGGGAAATTGAAAAGAATCAAGACAAAATAAATCAAAAAACAAGATAAAAAATATCCCAACCAATTGGCCAAGAAAGTCGATGATACGATTGAATGATAGATTTGTTTTCCTAATGTATTTTGCAGGGAATAATCAACAATCAAATATTGTTTACGTAATTCACGAATTAAATTGAGTGATATAAAAATCACTGGGATTTTGAAACACAATATAATTATAAAACTTGTCCAAATGGAGTGATTATTCGAAGGTGTTAATGGCATCCATTGGAAGATCAATGATATAATCAATGATAATATTAGATTGATGTTCAATACATATTTCAATCTTTTATTCAACACTTTATTAAAAACGTATTGATAATTATACGTTTTCACGGACTCCATAGTAGATAATGTTTAAAACTACTCAATTGATTTGTCTGTTTGTTTGTCTGTGGAAAGGAGAAAAAAAAAACTGAAGAGATGGTTTATGATGGAATTGCTCTTGGTGATTTTTTTTCTCTCTCCCTTCTTCTTCTACGAGAAAAAAAAAATGCTGTAAAAAAAGTGAAATTACGAAAACAATGAAATCTTCTGATTATTATTTGTATTTACAGGAATACTTATGGATAACTATGTAATTATTTATTAACATTCAATTGAGCATTTCTCTTAGCTTCTTCTCTAGATCCGTCCAAGGCACTCTTCACTTGTGCCAAACCTGGTTTACCGTTAATTTGACCCAAGATAGTATCACTAATAGTGGCTTCATTTGCTTCAGCAGTCAAGTATCCCAACAGCCTGTCAGCCAATTTAGCTTCAATGGTGGCTTGGTTACCTTCAAACACACCAACATCAATTTCAAATGCTTTATGAATAGCTTCTTCCAATTGTTCTTCAGTGGTAATGAATTTGGCAGCAGCATGGTATAATTCCAACAATTTTTGTGCTTGTGCTTCTTTTTGTTCCAATTCATCAATTCTTCTATTCAAAGTTTTCTTCTCTTTTAATAGTTGATTTTCTTCTGGAGTTCGTTTTCTAATTAACCCGTTATCTAATATTGATTGCAATGTTGGCAAACCATGAATAGATTTATCGTGTTCTGATTGTTCTTCTGCCTCTATTTTCTTAGCACGTTCCAAAGCTTGTTGATGGACTTTTTCGTTCAACTCATCGATATTCTTTAATCTTCTGGCTTCTTCCAAATATGCTTCTTTCAAAAATTCTGCTCTATAATATTGTCTTCTGTATGCGTCTCTTTCATCTGGAGGTAACTCGTTCATTTCTTTTAATGACATACTTGGATATTCAATCGATTTAATTCTTTCTTCCACAGTTATGAATTTTTTAGGTGGTTGGGTACGGAAGATTTTTTTACCTTTAATCTTTGGTAATGGAACTCCTTCAGCGTACCCTGATTCAATACTCCTTTCTTTGGCAAGTTCATATTCATTTTGAGCACGGATTGGTTTATCGAAAATTGGTTTCAATTTTGGCAAAATGCCGGATTTACCACCGTATTTTAAAACATTTTTACCCATAGCGTATGGTTTGATGTCAATAACAACTACTACAAAAATCGTTAGGAAAAAAAATTTTTTTTTTTCACTCAAAACTTAGTGGAAAAAAAAATTCATGATATTTACCAATATACACGACATACTTTAGTTCCCCCATACTTCATAAATCTTCTCCAGTAAAGCCTTACCGATTTTTTTATTACCAACTTGATCTTTAAACTCATTCATTAACAAATTCTTCTTAAAATCTTCTGGAGCATTACCATTTCCAGTATGGAAGAATTCTAAAAGACTTTTCGGTGTTGGGAATCGACTTTGTATGACAATTGCTTTCTCTAATGAAACACCTCTTATCGTCATCAACATTAAAATAAACATTTCTTTAACTGTCATTTGATTGGTTTTACCTAACATGTCTTGAAAACTAGAAAGCAAATGTACACATTCGTAACCTTGTTTGTTGATTTCAAATTTGTGTCTGAATTTAGTCAATATATCTAGATAATCTTGTTGGTTTCGTATATCATTCGGTTTGATAACAATCAAGTCCGATTTGACACTTTCAATAGCTCTAGTATTTGACGCCAAAAATGCTGTTGTCTCATCAATATCTCGAAATCTTCTTAAATAAAATCTGGCACTTGTCATGGTTTGAGTCATTGATGATTGGATACTATCCATGATATCACGAATCTGGTCTTTCACACTTGTCATTTCTTCAATCAAGTAGTAACAATGTTTAATTCCCGTTTTCTTCATTCGATTTTTCTGTTCTTGGAAACGTCCATCTTTAATAGAATCACACAAATCATCAAGTCGTTTCCTTTCACAAAGATAATTCAACACAACTTTTTTACCATTACTCAAATTCCGTGCTATCCAAACGATATCACCAGATGACAAAGGTAATACTTCACACGTCACACCTGCTGATCTTAGTCTATTCAGAAAATGGTCTCTGTCGTCTCTAGATCTGACTTCACGGTTGTCAATGCATACCACAATTTCATAATCTTCCTTTCTCCAGATTTCATATGCAGTTCCATCATACTTCCGATTCCGTGCATCATGTTGAACCGCTTGTTGATTTTTGTTGGACTTATCCGTCAAAACTTGCTGGATCATTCGATGAGTATGGGCAGGATTGGTTATTTTTTGTATTGGAGAACTTGACATGAGTCTCACTGGTGACGATAACTCAAAACTAGATTCAAACCTAACTCCATTATCAAATGATCTATCCATATTACTTTTTTCCGAGACAGGAGATGAGGTAATTCCAACGGTATTTTTCAATTGACTCGCCAATTTTTTTCCTTCTTCAGTTAGGAAATACATTTTAGGTGATCTTCCCGTTTCACTAACCAAATCATTTTTTATAATTGTCTTCATTGAACTCCATGCAGAATAGAATTCTTTAGATGCAGCGTTATTGGTGAATGAACGATCACAATACGGAGTCGCATATTTAATAATCTCTTCTCTTGTCATGCCATTCTGATGTTTATCTCGTAAATATAATGCTATCAATATTGCAAATCCACCCGATCTACTTTTAGGAACGTATTTCGAAGCACCACCGGTAGTCTTGGCTCGTTTTGCAGGTCGATTTGTACTATTGGCGGTGGTTTTAGATTTCGGGATGAATTCTTCTAAATCTAATACATGTTTCTCCACAACTTCCATAAAACCTCGAGGCATGGGTATTTCTTGATCTTTGCAATGACTAGCAATCTTTTTCCGTAGTTGTTCTGCGGTTTTTTCACCGATGAATTTAATCAGTTTTAATGTTTTTAGATCAGTAATCAAACCTGGGAATTGTCGTAGTTGGGCTAATATTTTATTATACAAGTCAACCATTTTCGAACCACTTCTTGTTGCTTTTATCGCTTCGTCTTCTACCCATTCAATAAGTAATGGCTTAAAATCGAGTGTTTCATTCGACATGACACGTCTGGATAGAGTTGTATATGTTGTTTAACAAAAACCCAAAAAAAAAAAAAAAAAAATTCCAGAAGTAAATCCGAAGCGATAATAATAAAAAAAAAACGGCATCAAGAAGTGAAACCTAAAAGAAAAGTCAAATAAAACTCCAATCCACCACATAATCATTACCAACATGTCTTCGAAACAAACTAGTCTTCCCCCAATCAATCTCATATTTAAATTTTTACAACAGCAGTCATTAGTAACTGTATGGTTATATGAACAAACACAATCGAGAATCGAAGGTAGAATAAGAGGTTTTGATGAGTTTATGAATGTTGTTATTGATGACGCCGTTGAATTGTCCAATGGTAAAAGAGAAAAACTTGGTAGAATACTATTGAAGGGTGATAACATTACATTAATTTCAAGTTTGGAAGTATAAATAATATGTGTATTATATAATATAAATGAACTATATCAGAAATTTAACTTTTTTTTTGGGTGACGGTGTAGGTGATTCTAAACCACCCGTACTTCTCCGTTTCGAATGTCGTGATTCACGCTCTTCTTTCAACCGTAGCATGTTATATTGATTTATTTGGTTTTCCCTTTGGCTCGAAATCTGTTGTTTTTTGGTTGGTGATTTGATTTTTACTTGGGATAGTTGGATCGCATGTAACACATCTTTTGATAACTTGAGCGTGACACTATAGTTCTGTTGTGATGTATATGTCAAAGTATTAAACTGTCGTTTATTAACCATGTCATCGTTCTGTGATTGATAACAAAAAAATAATTGATAAAAATTTGAATTAATTGTAAAGATTTTTTGTAGTGAATTTGACTCAAATTTTCTGTCCAAAATAAATTCAAGTTTTATTACCCAGTAAATACATCATTTTCAAAAAGTAGTCGGAAAAGATTACCCATCTCTCTAATCATATCGACTAATTCTATCTGTATAGCTCATACCAGATATGCGGTGCATTCAGTGAATCACATAATGAGCATTAGTAAAGCAAAAAAAAAAGCTCTGTCTCTCACTACACGTCTTGATCTGACCGCTAAATATTTTTATTTTTTTTTGCTACACATAATATTTTTCTTTTATAGACCTACACGTCTGTTAATCAAACCATGCTGAACCAACCAACACCTCCACAACAACAGCTTCCGCGTCCTACTCCTCCTCGTCCTTTAAATGGACAATCTCCTGGTAATAAATTTATTCAGCACAGTAATCCTCCCAATAGAACATTTGCTCCTACACCTTATACAGATGAAGAATACTTGGAAATACAAAACAAATTAAACAGAGTTTTAGGTCCCGAATATGTTAGTTATCGTCCAAGTGGTGGTGGACAAAAAGTGCAATATATTGAAGGTTGGAAAGCGTTGAATTTGGCGAATGAAGTTTTTGGGTTTAATGGTTGGAATTCAGAAATTATTGGTTGTAATATTGATTATTTGGATACTCATGGTAACAGTGGTAAGTTTTCCTTAGGTTTATCCATGATTGTTAGAATCACCATTAGAGACGGCACGTATCATGAAGATATAGGGTACGGATACGTGGATAATTGTAAAAGCAAAGCCATGGCGTTTGAAAAATGTAAAAAAGAAGCTTTAACTGATGCTGTCAAGAGATGTTTGAGATGTTTTGGTAATGTTTTAGGGAATTGTTTATATGACAAAACCATTGTTGCTCAAATGAACAAGATGAAGGAAGCTCCTATTCAGTATCAACCTGAGAATTTCCATCGTGATCCATTGTTGGTAGAAAGAGAACGGAAAAGGAAACTCATGGAAGAAAGACTAGACCAGGAGAGAAAGTCACAAGAAGAAGAGGCGAATAAAATAAGATCTCAACAAGAAAGAGACGTGTCTTCCAATGAATCATCTATACACGTGTCTAAACCACCAACTCAAAGACAACCACAACCACAACCACAGTCAGTGCAACAACCAGCTCAACCACAAAGAAATAACGTTCAGGTTCATCAACCAATACCACCTCAAAATGGAACGTCACATAATAGCCGCCAAGACGTGAATAATCAAAGAGCAGTACAGCAACAACAGAGACCACCAATTCCACAACAACAACAAAATGCCCCTGTGTCGACGCGTCCTCCACCAACTGAAGCTCCACCTATTCCTCAACTCAACAATGATCCATCGGCATTTGTAACTCCAAAGCTGCCGAATAAAAATGGTGGTTATGTTCCTACTAGTAAAGAAATTGAGGAATTGGACGATTCATTTTTATTCAGTGATGACTTACCTGATGGCGAGTCGCAAAATGGTAGCTACCGTCAACAACAACAACAACAACAGCTGAACAATGTTTCAAATAGAGCTCCTCCATATATTCCACAGAATAGATCAACTGTACACCAACAGGATATACCAGCTGTGGAACAACCAGAACTTCCAATACCTGACAATGCCATAAATGGATTTGTGCCAGCAAGATCTGCTGACTTGTTGCTTGGTGGGTCTGCTGATCCTGAAAATATACCGAAATTTGATACTAAATTTATTTCACCCAATATTAGAAGAACGGTTGACCCCACAAAATCGGTAAAAACTAAACGAAGTGATAGTCCGTCGCCTTTAGCAGTTAATATCAATAATCATATGGTCAGTAAACCTTTCCATACCCCATTCAACAATGCTACGGGTAAAAGAGTAGGTATGCCACCTCAACCAAAACAGAATAAGCGTCCGCATTTAGAAGGTGGTCTTCAACACCAACAATCGTCACCTCCACCGCAACCGCAACCACAACCACAAGCACAGCAAACTGCCAATGCTACCACTACCGTACCATCAGGTCAATAGTGATTTACGCGAAAGAAAGTAAAGGTTATATAATGGTATATATATATGTATAAATTATAAATTGATTTAGAGCGAATTTCGTCTTTGTTAAAAGCGCGATTCTTGTATACAATCTAAAAACAACGAAAAAAGGGGGCGAGAATAGTTCAGATCAAAACGCCAAAAAAGAAAGAAAAAAGGAAAAATAACAAACCTTAAAAAAAAAAAAAAAGAAAACTTTGGTTGTAACATTTTCATCACATCAAATTTATCATCTGGGAAATATGAGGGATAACTCGTCGATATTACCATTACTATCTACTATTGGACCATTTAATGAAGTCCCTGATGAATATAATGCAGAGGATTCACTCAACGCGTTAAAAACTAGCAAAGTATTAGTTATAGGCGCAGGTGGTTTGGGGTGTGAAATTTTGAAAAATTTGGCCTTGACTGGGTTTAAAAATATAGACATTATAGATATGGATACTATTGATTTGAGTAATTTGAATCGACAATTTTTGTTTCGTCGAGAAGATATCGGTAAGAGTAAAGCTGAAGTAGCGACTCAGTTTATCTTGAATCGAATTGAAGATCCCGATTTGAAAATCAATCCATATTTCGGCAAAATCCAGGATAAGTCAATTGAATATTATCAACAGTTTCAGGTGATTATAAGTGGGTTGGATTCAATAGAAGCAAGACGATGGATCAATGCAACTTTAATTGGATTAGTGGATAATGATGTATTGATTCCTTTAGTCGATGGTGGAACTGAAGGTTTCAGAGGTCAATCAAGGGTGATTATCCCTACAATCACACTGTGTTTTGAATGTTCATTAGATTTATTATCGGCCAAAGTCACTTATCCAGTGTGTACCATTGCCAACACACCAAGATTACCTGAACATTGTATCGAATGGGCAAGTCAATTGGAATGGGTCAAAACTTTCCCTGGGAAGAAGTTTGATGCAGATGATATGGTACAAGTTGAATGGATGTACCAAACGGCATTATCAAGAGCCAAAGAATTTAATATCGATGGAGTTACTAAAGCGTTAACTCTAGGTGTGGTGAAAAATATTATTCCGGCAATTGCATCAACGAATGCGATTATAGCAGCAAGCTGTTGCAATGAAGCATTTAAATTAGTAACAAACTCAAACCCAATTTTGAATAACTACATGATGTATACAGGTGATGATTCAATTCATACATATACTTATGAACACTCCAAAAAATCAAATTGTGCTGTTTGTGGGAACTTAGCGAAAAATGTCACGGCACAAAATTGGTGGACTTTGAGTCAGTTCATAGACGAAATAAGTTCCAAACAAGAAGTCCAAATGCTTAAGCCATCACTTACCACCAGTCAACGATATCTTTATTTGACAAATCCACCAGAGTTGGAAAAAGTGACAAAGGAAAACTTGCTGAAAAAATTGAGTACCTTGATTTCTCCTGGTGAAGAAATCGTAGTCACAGATCCTTCCTTACCTATATCATTGAGATTGATTGTTAGCTTTGAAGGTGGAGAAACTGACCCCGAGTTTGCATGAAACGAAACAACTTACATTTTATTAGATCTATAGATATACATATATATATATCTCTTACATTAAGATGACATATTATTTATTTGTTTGTCTTGAAATTTTCCATCTCGTCAATTATCAAAGAGTTGAATTTGTCAATATTATCAAGGTATATATGGTGGCCGCTATCTTCAATAACTTTGACATCGCTTTTCTTGCAATTATACTTTGTGTTGATGATTTCGGAACATAATTCACCGCCTTTTTTATCCATCCAATCTTCTTTACCATACCACCAAGATAGCTCACATTTCAACTTATCAATTCCTCTATCGATTAACGGATGTCTAGCATCAGCACCAGGAGCCAATAGAAAATTTAACATGTATTCACCGGAACCATTACCTTGGAAAATTGCATAGGAATATTTATGTAATAACTTACCAGCTTTTGGAGATAATTTGGCAAATCTTCTTGATGACCAACCACTAACCACTTTGGACCCCAATGGACCGGCTTTTCGTACAATAGTAAATGGTGATATATTCTGTTCCCATAATTTAGTAAAATATTTAGGAACACTCACTGGTTTCCTATGTTTTATCACTGCACCAGGCGATACCATTAACAATTTGTGACAAAATTCAGGGTCTCTATTGATCCCGTATGTGGCCATTAAATAGGCACCCATAGAATGTGCCATGATTATTGTGTTATCTTTAGGAATATTTCTTTTGTTCATCCATGTTGCAAAAGTATCATGGAACCAAGTTTCGACTTGTTCTAAACTGTTAGGATGAAAAGATGGTCGTGAACTACAACCATATCCAAATAGATCTATTGCGTGAATAACCCAATTTTTAGAATTCATAGATATCTTATCAAAATTCTTCAAGTAGAATCCTAAACCTGCTCCATAACCGTGGACCATAACTAAATGGTTCAACTTGGATTGATCATCAGATGCTGTCACGCCAGGTGGATAGATGACAAACTCGTTTATAAAATTCCCATCATTATCAACTTCAACTTTCAAAACTTCTGACGACCTACCTATTGAGTCAGGATGTGGATAAAATGGTAACATAGATAACAAATCATGTTGGAACTTTAACGGCTCGTGACGTAATTTATAATCTTCAATAGATTCTTTAACTGATAACGGGAAATTATTTCTAAAAATCTTGGACAACGGGACTGACGTAGGATGGGTAGATCTTTTATAAGCAGTTGCTTTTCTTGTGGGTACATGTGTAACGGTTGGAGGTTGTGGTGTTGTTGTTGTTGTTAAACTTTGGGTTTTATTGTTAGTTGATCCTACTTTCTTCTTTTTGAATGAAAATGATCCCAATAAATTGTTGAAGTTTATACTCGAGGAGTTTAATTTAACGGAGGAAGTGGATATTAATCGTTTAGATAATGTCATGATTCAACCTTTCTTTGCTTGTAAAGGAATAATAAATAAAAAAATACAAGCACAACGTGTTCCAAAAAAAAAATAATAAAAAGGAAAAAGATATTTTACTTCTTTATCTATATTTATAAACCCTCAATAAAACATTTAAATGATGTTGAATATGTAGGATACGACCACTCTGTCAGTATCCGATATGTGTATAAGTTGCCAAAAAAATGAAAACCAAAACAGAAGATGTGTGGTTGTTGAGTAAGGAAGAAAAAAAAAATTTTTTTTTCTCCATTTTTGGGTCTTTATTTATAGGTTGCAATTTTTAAAGTGGTCACGTGGAGCATCATTTGGCTCGGTGATTTTTTTTTTTGGGCTTGGTTCGCCGTTCGCCGACTCGCAATATTTGTTGGACCCAAAAAAATTTTAGAACATCATCACACCTTTTTTGTAGAGTGACGATGTGACTATTTCGTCGAGTTTTACGATGATGTAATATTCATTTAGATTAGTTTTGTTGGCGATTACCGCATTTTCGTTGGAAATACACGATACATGAAAATTTTAAAATTAGCATAATTGCGGCTTTACATCTCACGTGATCTTAACTTCCGAGGGTTACGTAATTTTCTTTTTTTTGTAGACAAGAAAAAAAAAGTAACAATTTCAAAGCAAGAAAAGAACTTTCTGGTTTGTATTACTAAGACACTACATGAACATATGAGTAATCCTTAATCTATTCCTATAATTTGACTATCATTTACATTATACCATGTTTAAAAAACTACTAGCGTTGCTGTTATTATGTCTTGTATGCTGGGTTATACAGCTACTACCAGTGATATCAGTTCCATTAACGTCCCCTGACTACAATATTTATCTATCAAATTATGGGACCTACAAGTTTGGAGTGTTTGGAATATGTGATGTTAATCGTCAGCTATGTTCTGATCCTAGAATAGGTTATCCTTCTACTAATAGTACTTTCTATTCATTCAACGATGAAGAATCATATGGATATGGAGGTGTTGTTTTACCATCAAATGTACGATACACTATTTCCAAGTTATTGGTTGTTCATGTGGTGGCATTTTGTTTCTCATGTTTGTTGTTGGTGGTAATTTTTGTTTTATTTGTGGTGATGCTCGTGGATGACATCAATCTTCGACAGAAAAGAATCGAATTAGGACATGTTGACAATATGGAAAGTACAAACGAAAATGAAGGACAATCAGATGAAGAAGATGGTGATGAAGCCGGGAATGGGAAACAAACTAGAGTTGACGATCTGATTTTAAAACGTAAAATTGATTTGACTCCATATTTGAATCTTATGTTGGTATTGACACTATTTTCAGTGTTAACCACATTGTTAGCACTTTTATGTGACATATTGTTATTCACGCCGAATTTATCGTATCTTGGATGGTTACAACTTATCCCTATTGTTCTGATGGCATTGATTGCATCATTACTCTGTTTTATTAAACGTTCGATATCTTCAAGGAAATTTTTCGAAAGTGAATATCAGTATGTTAATGATGATATGAGAATGATGAGGAAACAATACGTTGACGAGTTTTGGAATGATACCGCTAGTGACGATGGATTTTATGTTTACACTGACGGGTTTTATACAAGAAATGGTGATCAAGTTGACGAAACTACTAATGCATCCGACTTAGTGATTTCTACAGGTGATAATGATCCAAATCAAATTAGAACACCAGGTGCACGTCGTCCAAGAGTACAAGAATCTATCCAATTAACTGACTTACGACCGTCATGAAAAGCTTGAAGTTATTTATTTACAGAATTCTATTAATAAAAAAGTTTTTGTTCCGTTTTTTATTTTTTTTTCAGCTATACAGTTCTTTTAGGTCGTCCTAGTTGTAGTTTTCTAATCACGTCTTGATCAACCGGTACATTTTCTTCTGTTAATACTCTAACAAATTGTGCTAAATGCAATGTGAAATTTGAAGAAACTTTTTTCAAAACCATCATCAAAATATTTTGGTATTTCTCCAAAAGATATGTTTTGTTTTCGGATATTTTAACTAAATCGATTAATTTTCCATACTCTTGAACATTTCTAATGGTTGATAAAAGCACTTGTAAGGTTAATTCATTAACACCTCGGTGGAAAAACACTGGTTTAATAAATGTCAATTCTTTCAATTTAGTTTCTGGATCAACATCAACATACTGAAGTAAAAATTCATTTGTGGTTGCTTCTGATGGACACACTGATTTCTCAATTAAAACTTTAAGCATTTTTCTACTCAATTTAAGGTCTCTACTAGCCAATAAGTAACCTAATTTATCCAAAGTATCAGGCAGTAATTTTTTGAAAATCCCCGGGTATCTGTCTTTGATCGACACAATAAAATCATAGTTGATATAACCATGTTGCCTGAAACAGATATCAGTTAATTTACTCAAATTATCAACCAAACCTTCAACGGAATAGTATGCAATATTTTTATTCATAAACTCACTGAATTGAGCAACTGATTCATATGTATCCAATTTCCCCAATACGAAAAGTGACACGTTATCTATAGTTTCATAGTTTGAAACTTCCGATGGTTGTAGTGTACCCTCTTTGATTTCTTTTGAATTTTCTAAGGCTCTTGTATGTTTGAAAAATTCGTCGAAATCATTACCATATGTCTGATAAAGGTCTTTCACTTTTGGTGACGTGGAAGGTCCCCAAAACTCAAGGGGTTCAATTTCTTCCAATGACTTTATTCTCTTATTGAAGATATTACTCCAACTGCATAAAATACTGGCAGTGACGAAATTGGTAGGTTCATTATTCCCACCAATGATGTAATTTTCATCACCGAACAATGCTTTATTTTCAGATAATATACTCAGTAAAATATCGGTAGAATTGATCTTAACAACTAAATCGCAGGAATCTTCTGGATGTAACACTTCATGGTGGATTTTCTTCAAATGATCATAGGTTGGTTTAGGTGGAATTGCAGCTTTGTTTTGTTCAGGAGTTAACTTTTCTTGTTCAAAAATGTGTTTAGCATCGTTGGTAAGAAACAGGAAATCTACTGTCCTCAGATACTTTCTCACTTGTGGCAATAAACGAAACGTCCTTCTTTGAAGCATGATGTATGTGGTTGATTGAAGAATTCGAATGGAGTATTAAAAAAAAAAAAATTTTTTTCAGATTTCGCATTATGGAGATTTCCGTTTTTTTTTTCTAACTTTACAAATCAACAAAGTTTTTTATGAAATCATCAGACAGACCTCATTATTATTAATGTGCTATTCATTGTATGTATCTCATGATCATTGAATCTACACTGTAATGCAATTTACATATTTTATTAAATAAATTTGTGTGTTGAAAAATGATTTTACAGATGTTTCAAATATGTTTCAATGCAACCTCCCAATATCATATATAACGAGATGAACTTAGACCATTCCTAAATTTTCTTATAATTTTCCTTTTCACTAGTCAATGCACATTGTCATAGTACTATATCTTTTCGGGATATCTCTTGGTCAAGATCTACTGGTATTGGATGACTATCATTTCCCAATCATAGAATCATGGCGAAACGACTGTTCCAAGAAAGCAATCCAACAAATAATCCCACAATGCATGCAAGGTATAGAGACAATTACACCTAGTCAGCAAAAAGCTGTCGCTATAGATTTATCCATTTGCGAATTTGAGAATGCCAATATTCCATTCCCGAGAGAATGCAAAACTAAAAATGATGATGATTTTGATTTGTGTTTACTTTTGTTGGAGAAATCACCACAATATTGGACGACGTTCAGTGGATACTATCGTGAGATTAAGAATATATGTCATCAAATCAGTGCACCTTTTGAAAAAGATCAAATATTATCCGTGTACGAAAACATCACTGAATTGTATAAGGTTTTAATGGATGAGATGAATAAGTCACAAGAACACTCTGAAGAAATGCAAAATGGGTTTAAAAGTAACTTTGATAAATTAATTCAAATCATAGATGTGATAATTGCCGAAAGAGATCAAAATAGAGATGATTTGAATGAATCGTTCAATACGTTCAAAGATAATTTTGAAAATTCATTAAATAATGCAGTAGTCATACTAAAAAATACTTATGATGGAACAAACACGAACTTAAAAGAAATGGAAAGTCATTTGAATTACTTTGCTCTGGATTTCCATCAAGTTCATCATTTAATGAAAGAGAAATATCTCGATATTCAACAACAGCAACTCGAAATACAACAAGGAAATATGAAAGTATCGGAACTGATTGCCAATGTTTTGGATGTTGTTCAGAATATTCATGGTCAAGCTAAAGAAGCACAATTGGAAAGTACGAATTTGGCGATAAATGTACGGAACCAGTTGGAGTACTCAGAGTTTGCCGTGTCTTTACTAAATTCAAACATCGATCAAAGTATCCAAAATCTAATGTTACAACAAGAATATATAAATATTCAAGGTCCCATGATACTAGACAAGATAACTGAAATGTTAATTAGTCAGATTAATGACTCTGCTTCGGACGTGGTTAGTTCTTTGGAATTATCATTGACATCTGCGTTGGATAAAATCCACTGTAAAATGAATGAAACAGAACAAGCGATTGATGTCATGAACTTGAAAGCATTGAAAGTTGTGGACTTTGTGGCTTCATGTACGGCATATTTAACTAGTTGGCGGAACATACAATCTTCCGTTGGTATGTGGATTTACCAACTTGGAGATAAGATGAATATATTTGGGAGATTTATACGTCTAGGGAGTTATGCTTTATTTGGGGTTGTAGGTATAAGTGTTTTCCTATTACTTAAAAGAAGTTTGGTATATTCAATCATTCGGTCATTTTTCCAAATTGGTATTTTTATTCTACCGATACCAATTGGTATTATATCTGCATTGATGATTGTTAAATCTTTCCCAAGTATCGAAGTCAGTTAAACAGTTTTCTACATTTTTTTTTTTTTTGGCAACGAGTAATAGTATTTATTATTATTTAATTTATATTTATATATGTACGGAAGTAAAGATGCCTTGTTTATGCTACTATATTCCAGAATTTCTCCCAGAGATTCTTTGGTGGTGCAACTTCAAATTCAGCATCGTTGATATCTCTGACACCACTATCAATGTCACAATCATCTAACGGAACCAACAAGTTGCTCCACTTGAAGGAATTTTTACCAAATCCGAAAAAGAAAAAGTGGAAACCGATCCAA
>JAKTXQ010000069.1:0-12478 GCA_030582995.1 Candida maltosa
GAAGTGGTTGGTCTGTTACCAGAGAATTCTTTGTGAGGAACTAAACCACCAGTGGCAACTTCAGATCTAACTTTAGCTTCATCTTTACCAACCATTAAAGCTTCTGATTGAGCAAAGAAGTTGGAAGCCAACATTTTTTGGTGCAAGTTGTTTTCAATTGGGTTGTGAGATTGAGCAGCCAAGATGAAATCAGATGGAATCAATTTAGTACCTTGGTGGACCAATTGGAAGAAAGAGTGTTGGGCGTTAGTGGCTGGTTCACCAAACAAGATGGTACCGGTTTGGTAGTTGGTGAAAACATTAGCTCTGGTGACGGATTTACCGTTGGATTCCATAGATAATTGTTGCAAGTAAGCTGGGAATCTGTGCAAGTATTGGTCGAATGGGACAACCAAATGGGTTTGAGCACCGAAAAAGTTGTTGTACCAAACAGACAATAAACCACCAATAACTGGAATGTTTTCTTCCAATGGAGCAGTTAAAAAGTGTTGATCCATGGCTTCAGCACCTTTCAAGAAGTTGTTGAAGTTTTCGAAACCAATGTAGATGGCAACAGATAAACCAATGGCGGACCAAACGGAGTAACGACCACCAACCCAACTTTCGAAACCAAACATGTTTTTGGTATCAATACCGAATTTTTCAACTTCTGGTTCGTTAGTGGACAAAGCAGCGAAATGTTTGGCAATGTATTTTGGATCTTTAGCAGTGGCCAAGAACCATTTTTTAGCAGAAGTAGCATTGGTGATGGTTTCAGCAGTAGTGAAAGTTTTAGAAGCAATCAAGAACAAAGTAGTTTCTGGGTTCAAGTTTTTCAAAGTTTCAGCAGTGTGGGTACCATCGATGTTGGAAACAAAGTGGACGTTCAAACCTGGTTTACTGTAAGCTTTCAAAGCTTCAGTAACCATAACCGGACCTAAATCGGAACCACCAATACCAATGTTGACAACATCAGTAATAGCTTTACCGGTGTAACCGGTCCAAGAACCGTCTCTGATGGAATCGGAGAATTCTTTCATGTGTTGTAAAACGTCATCAACTTCCTTGGCGGTGTCTTTACCATCAACTGGCATTTTTCTTAAAGCACGGTTTCTCAAGGCAACGTGGTAAACAGCTCTGTCTTCAGTGGTGTTGATGTGGTCACCAGCAAACATGGCGTCTCTCAATTTTTCAACACCGGCTTCTTTGGCCAAAGTGACCAATTGGGTTAAAATTTCCTTGTTGATCAAATTTTTGGAGAAATCGAATAAGATCTTAGATTGGTCGAAATTGTTGTAGATGAAGGAGAATTCTTCAAATCTGTTTTTGTCTTGAGCAAAAGCATCTCTGACACTGAATTTTGCACCAACAGTTTTGTAGGTTTCTTCTAACTTTTTCCATTCTGGCAAGTCAGTGGCTAATTTGAAGGAGGACATGTTTTAGGAGGATAAATATGTATGTTTGGTAGTAGATCAAAAGTCAATTGCTAAGAAAGAACTAAAATCTAATGATCCAAAAAAGAAAAAAAGAGAAAGGAAAAAAAAAAATAATAAATCGAAGAAGAGGAGGAAGGTGGTGAGTTTAAATGTTGATGACAAAAAAGGGGACAAAAGGAAACTAAAAATAAAGAAGAAAAAAAAAAAAATGGTGTGTGCATGTGTGTGTTTCTTTGATAATTTTTTTTTTAGTATTGCTAGGATCAATCGGTTCCCGGAAATCTCAATTAGACATAAAAAATTAAAACTTATCAATGTTACAGAGAATTATATTATTTACCCCCTCGGAAGTACACATTATACCCCCTTTTGTAAGGGATTAATAATAAAGTTGGGTTTTTTTGGAAGTGACTAAAGGATTATTAATTTTTTTTTTTTCACATATGCGTCTGGCAATTCCGGGATGGCGGTGATCCTGCACAATGCCTCGCCTCGGATTATCGTCAGCCATTTCGAATTTTCTTCACCTTCCCTGAGATAAACTGGTGGAAAGTCAGAACAAAAGGTGAACATACAAAAATTGATTCAATTGGTCGATACTGCTCTATCATCACGCATTGCTAGATCATCATGCATTGTTATTTTGAAAAAAAAAATTTTTGGGAACATCAGGGGATGTACTGAAAAAATCCAACTTTTTTTTCCAAGATCAGTTGATTTCCGGTAACAAAGCGATTGGAATCGGAAAAATCTATTTATTCTGGAAATGTCAAGACGAAAAACGTGACCTTCAGAGATTTCAACGTTTTTTTGTTTATTCAAAAATAATTCTGCAACAATTGGTCTGGACCATTTCCGTAAAAATTATTTTGCAATCAATAAGTGTAGTCATGACAATGGTTATGTTCTAGAAGGTGTTTGGCTATTGTCAATCGGAATTCTACGAAAATTGAAAGAATTGATAGAATTACAAGTTGGCTAATCAGGGCCGTTAAAATCTCTCTTTTAGATGAATACGACTATCAGCTAAACGTAAGGCTTTGGTTTGAATACTTATCAGTCAACCAAAAACATGGTAAATACATTATGAAGATAATTTAAAATTTAACTTTTTTTTACTTCAAATCTTGTACAAATAACATCAAAAACGAATCTTACATTTATATTCCACGTAAAAGTTTAACCCACCTCCCTTTCTTTTTCTTTTTCTTTTCTTCCAATCATATACATAAACTTTCT
Source organism: Candida maltosa (assembly GCA_030582995.1). NCBI lineage: Eukaryota > Fungi > Ascomycota > Pichiomycetes > Serinales > Debaryomycetaceae > Candida > Candida maltosa. The sequence goes on from JAKTXQ010000069.1 coordinate 2,655, forward strand.
TTTATTTTTTTATTTTTTGCAACTTTGACAATATATAATATCTGCAAGTGAACAAACCAAAAATAATAAAAAAAAGGACAGATCCAAAATCTGACATCTCCAAGATTTCAACAAAAAATAATCGCAGTCAACAAAAAAAAAAAAAGAAAAAGGAAAAGTTTTGATTTCATAACCAGCCATTGACGAAATATTCAACAACAACTACAAAGACATGTCTGGATTAGCATCGAAATGGGCAACTGATGAAACATTAGTACAGAAAGCATACGAACAAGATTCGAAAGTTACACATAAACCGTCTGGTCTTGAAGATAGCAAATGGAGTAAACCTATAGTTAATAAGAAATCTGAACGATTGGCCAGTAAATGGGCCGACGCTGAAGAAGAAGAAGAGGATACTCCTAAGAAAGTCGAAGTTCCTAAAAGTCCTAAACATCATAAACCACCTAGAACTCCTAAAGGTCCTAGGAAAAATAGAGATGATTATCCTACACCTCCTTCATCCGCTGAACTGAATTTAAATCCATTGGCTCAACGACTTGACATGTTACGAGTCGATAATGAAATACCAATTCGAGATTCAAATGATAAGAAATTGAACGACCGTCCAAGGAACTCACATAATCATAATCATATAGATAAACAGAACCACAATCGCCAACACCACAGTCGAGATCATCAAAAACAGAACCATAACTTATCTAATAAAAATATACATAAGAAAGACAGACGCCAAAGTGGCGGACATCAAGAAGTTGATATCGTGAAACTACGTGAGAAAGAAGCGGAAGAAAAGCAAAGACTAGACAAGGAACAAGAGGAGTTATTGAAAAAAATAGATGAATGGAAATCACAAGACATAGATTGGGCAGATTTCTAATAGCAGAGAGATTTTTTATTTTTGTATTATTATGTAAGTGCATTACAATGAATGAACGATTCGGTTGATTTGTATGAGGTTTTGGTTGATGATAGTTTTGCTTTGTGTATGACGTATGCGTAGAAAACTAATTTACTAAAAATGAACGCAAAAAGACGGAATATTTTTTTTTTAAGTATAGCAAGATACGTAACTGCTACCCACAATTGAGAAACTTTTAGTGCCTTGGAGCCATTTGCAATGTTTAACTAAACTATGTAGATTCTTCTGAATCGTGAGCTAGATTCGTTCGTGTGTCTTAATGATTCACTTCAAAAACACAAACTTCCGAAGATGTTTTTCCATTTACACGCAAGAACCCCAAACTCCACTTTCGAATTCCAACTTATTGGAGGTAATAATGCTTCTGAAATAAGAGTTAATGCTCATCAAACTAATGAACACCGCACTGAAAGTCATGTTGTTAATGGCTGTTCTATTTGTGAAACTGGTGAAGGTTTTTTTCACTGGGTTTACAAACCAAATGCCGAAGACGATGAAAATCATCTATTTAACAAGATTATATAGGAATATAAATTGCTATCACGAGATGTGTTTAAATGTATGGATATTTTATTATTTGCCAATTCTTTTGAAGATCAACCAACTTTTAATCTCATTCTACTCCTGAAGATAATCGATTTTCCAACTCCGAAGATGACATCACATAAATTCACTCGTCACGAATCCACACCATAATTTTTTTTTTTTTTTATTTGTCTCCCCGTACCATTTTTCCTTTCCATTTCTTATTCTACTTCTAACCATGTTATCACGAATAATCACCAGATCAATCCGATCAAACACATGTCATCACCTACCTATCCAACGATACTATCACCACCGTGGTGGTGGTCCTGAATTCCATCAATTCATTCAATCCACACTTCTACATTCATCACAAGGAGGTATCCCATTAAAACCCAATTCTCGATTACCATTACGAACCATCCTTCTCTTAATTGCCAGTTCGAGTTCATTGACCATGTTGTTTTACGTTATTGTCCAGTACAAGAAATTCCAAGATGAAATAGAACCAGATGGGAAATTGAGGAAACGACTGATATTCTTGCCGTTATGGATCAATGGAAACATTATGTATCGGAAGACGTACAATTTCCCTACGGGGCTCAAGTACATGGATCGTGGTTATTATGAGTATACCATCACGGAAATGGATCAGATCAAGAAGAATTATTTTGATGTGTTGCAGGAAGAGAATATCAAGTATTGTGTGTTGGAAGGGTTATCGGCAAACAAAAAGATTAAGGAGATGTTTGGATTGCCGTTGAGTATTGAGTTGAATGCGAGTGATACTGAACATGATTCTGGGTTTAGAATGTGGGTTGAATCAAAGTATCCTGCGGTGTCTGGAATGGAGGTTGATATATGTGAAAGGAAGACTGATGACAATACGAAGAATACAACGTTTGATGTGAATTGGATTGTTAAGCCAATTAATATTGGGTCAGTGGTGAATGATACATTGACATCTTTGGGGTTGAAGTTGGATAGGTTGGAGAGATCGGATGCTAATTTGAAAACTCATGAACAAGGAAGTGGGAAAGTACATTCTGTGAAATTGGAGAAGGAGAAAATACAACTCAATAAAAATCGGGATTATTCAATCGAGTTTAAAGGGAAATTTATAGTGTCAGATAAAACATTTGTCAATTTAGGAGTCGTAAGTTATACTGGAACAATTGATTTTGATCACTTGATGATTAACAGAGGAGTCAGGATCACCAGTATGGATCTTAATACGAATGGAATTTTATATAAAGTTATGTAATACAGTTGGGTTGCCAAAAAAAAAACAATCCAAAATGCATAAATGCGAAATTATAAAGTTGACAGCTCAATTTATGGGTTCCGCCGTATTTTGATGAAAGGGTTGTTTGTAACTAAGCCCCAAGTTTCTATTAATAATTAAAATTATTTTAATGCGGGATTTTTCATTAGTACGACCAGTCGCGGTAATTTTTACGTCGATTGTTCTGATTAAATGGTATTAACAAGGCTTCTGGGAGCGATGAAGCAAAAAAGCAAAACAAAACAAGGAAGAATAGAAAATAAAATTTTATTATTATTATTTTTTTGAATGATTGATTGTTAATGTTTTATATTTGCTCAATTAAAAATATTACAAAAAACAAAAAAGTAGAGAACCCGAGTCTTTTTCTTCTTTCTCCGTGTTTTGCTTTGTTTTGTTTTGTTTCTGTGTGAATAGAATAAAGTTTTTCAAACTACAATTTTTTTTCCTCTTCCTTCGCCCGCCTCAACAAACGAAATCTATTTTTCTCTTTTCTGTTTAGTAAATCCAAAAAAAAAAGACAACGAAAGTTGAACCAACGATTACAATTTTTTTTAAAACAACAAGAAAAAAAAAGGACTTCAATTTTCTTTTTTCTTTTTTTATTAATTCAAAAAGAAAAAAAATAAGGATACCCCCTTCTTCTTTCAATATTCATATCTATAATCACATACATACATACCTTTAAAACATTTAATCTACCAGGAAAAAGAATACATATATATATATCGCAAAAGAAAAATATGGGTTCATCATCATCAAAATCATCAAGATCTTCAAGTTCTTCATTACCACTTCAACGAAGTGATACTGCAACATCAACAAATTCTGTCAAATCTTCAAGATCAATATTATCGAGTAAACTGGGTATATCAGAGCATAATTTCAAACGTCCTTCATTTTCTCGTAATGGTAGCACAAACGAAGCTCCAACCACATCATCATCAACAACATTAAATAACCCACCTTCGTCATCATCAGTATCGTCGGTAATTATCAACAACAACAACAACAATACAAGCTCATCAGATTTGACAGTACCTAATGGGGTTATGATACCGGAATCACCGTCGTTGAACGGAACTCATTCCATATCTCGTACATCTACCAATCATTCAATGACACATTCAATCATGTCCACCACATCACAAAACACCATTTTAAATAGAACAAGAGAACCATCAATATCGAAACAACCAACATCATCCTCATTGACACCGACATCCCTTACGAATTCCTCAACCATAGACGTTTGGATTGATAAATTGATTAATGCTGCTTATACGAAACGAACCAAGAATGTATGTTTGAAAAACAGTGAAATCGAAATGATTTGTTCTTCAGCGAGAGAAATCTTCCTATCTCAACCGTCCTTATTGGAATTATCGCCACCGGTGAAAGTGGTGGGTGACGTGCATGGACAATACTTGGACTTGATTCGTATTTTTTCCAAATGTGGGTTCCCACCAAAAACCAATTATTTATTTCTCGGAGATTACGTCGATAGAGGGAAACAATCATTGGAAACAATCTTGTTATTGTTGTGTTATAAAATCAAGTACCCGGAGAATTTCTTCTTATTAAGAGGCAATCACGAATGTGCCAATGTTACAAGAGTTTATGGGTTTTATGATGAATGTAAGAGACGGTGTAATATCAAAACGTGGAAGTTGTTCATTGATACCTTTAATACATTACCGATTGCCGCCATTGTCGCATCAAAGATTTTCTGCGTGCATGGAGGATTATCGCCGGTATTGAACTCGATGGATGAAATTAGGAATATTGCTCGTCCGACCGATGTTCCTGATTTCGGATTATTGAACGATTTGCTATGGTCGGATCCGGCCGATACGATCAATGAATGGGAGGATAATGAACGAGGGGTGAGTTATGTGTTTTCGAAAGTGGCGATTAATAAGTTTTTAAGCAAGTTTAATTTCGACTTGGTGTGTCGAGCTCATATGGTTGTTGAAGACGGGTATGAATTTTTCAATGATCGAACATTGGTCACGGTGTTTAGTGCCCCGAATTACTGTGGAGAGTTTGATAATTGGGGTGCGGTGATGGGAGTGCTGGAAGATTTATTGTGTTCGTTTGAATTATTGGATCCTTTGGATAGTGTTGCTTTGAAACAAGTTATGAAGAAAGAAAAACAAGAAAGGAAAGCTCAAGAATCACGGAAATCATAAATAAATACTCCTCAGTCAACTGATTAAACTTATATATCTATATACTTTTAGAGATTATTTTTTTCCATCAATAAATAAATAAATAAATAACTATGTATCTTTGCAACATAAGTCACGTGTCAGACCTAACATTTGATATTTTTTTTGTCAGAAAAAAAAAAAAAAACAGAGACAACAAATCAATCATATCATATCACATCCACAACAACCAAATGCCTGATCCAACGCCATACCCATTAACAAACTATTACTTCCTATTACGAACAGAGAACATAACCCCACTAATCGACTCCATCACCGACCTAACACAACAAATCAACAAGAACCACAAGATCATCAATGATCTATGCACGACAATAGATCAAGCATCACGATACCCTACGACGATATCCACCTCCACAACAACAACACCATCAACGGTGTCGTTTCCGGAAGATGTTGAGCTCAATGATCCATTGCATTATTTATTAGAACAGAAATATAATCTTCCTCAACGTCACAATAATGATCGAAATACTGTACTGGATTACAAGACAGGGATATGTGATGATATATCCCGGTTAGAAGCGATCCTACATGGGAAACAGATCAAGAATGGAAAATTAATGGAGGTGTTAGAGATGTACGAGGATGATATCGTGAGTATATTAATTCCGAATTTGAAGGAGTTGATACGGGTGAAGATTAACGAGACGTTTGCGATGTATCGAGAGGTTATTGAGATGAAGTTTGATGGATTGGAGAAGGGGGTGGTGTATAAGGGATATTTGGAGTATGTTGATTACATTTGGGAGAATTTTGAAAAGTTGAATCGGATCGTTGATGGTTTGGAGTAGATAAAGAAGAAGAAAAGGAATAGACGTGTCTGTGGGAGTTTACGTAATTTGCGTCACAAAAAGTGGATGAAAAATCGACGACATTTTTCTGGTTTTGTTTTGTTTTGTTTGTGTAAGTTTGTTTTTGGTTTAGTGAAGATTGATGACAAATTGATTGATGCCATTTGAGAAAAGCATGCCAACGCCATTAATATTGATTCTTTCTTTCTTGGCTTAATTATTAAAGTTTCGTAGAGTTATGCCAGCAATTCTAAAAAAAAAAAAATGACTAATTAATTAATTAATAGGGGAAACGAAAGAAAGTTAGAAGTAAGGAGGTAAGGAGTAATCATACATGGGGGGTGAGAAATAAGTAAGGTGCGTATATACATAGATTTAACCTTCGTCATCGTCAATACATAAATATATAAATAAAATACTTAAAAAAAAAAAATAAATTGAAACAATAATTAAAATAATAATATACGAACTTTTCAGACATTAATATTAATCCTCTTCGTCAAATATTAATGATTTTCTATGCTTTTTTGAGGTTTTTTTAAGGTACTGTTGTAGCTTGGGTGTTTATCAACCTTGTGCATGGTGCACATAATTCTCATTGTTCAGCTTTTCTTTCTTAATTTTATAAATATTATTTTCTTTCCTTGGTTATTCATTTATAAAAAAGATCTTCCCGTTTCATATCATTCTGAAACACGAAACCAAAAAAAAAAAGAAATGTGATGAACAATTACATAATTATCATTTTTCAAAAAGTAAGAAATTATATTATTAATGAATGTTATATTTTTCGTTTAAATAAATACACAAATGATAATAAATATTGAACCCCAAAGAATTAAAAATTAAGTAGTAATAGTAATAAATATATATATATATAAAGATAGTTTTTTTTTTTCTGAATCATAAAGTATATAATCGTTGTGTCGTAAGAAAGAATACATATTCAGTTTGTAAAATAAATAAATAGATAAATAGATAAACGAATAATCATTATTCTTCTTTAACTGTAATGGTTTCATTAGGTGGAGATATGAGACTATTAATGGTTGGTTTTTTCGAAACATATTGTTGTTGATGATGGATTGTTGGTGTTGGTTCCTTTTTAACCACAACTATAGTCTGGATCTCATTTGCTTCAGATTCATTGATTGATGATGTTGAATGTTCAATGGTCTCTTTACTTGTAGTTGAACTAGTTGAAATATTTTGAGACATTGGTTCGGTTTTACAATCATCTTCATCAATGACCATTTTGGAATCTCCATCATCGTCACGCTCTTCTTCTTCTTCCTTTTGTTGTTGTTTCTGTTGCTGTTTCTCTTGATCATTATTATCATCATTTAAAACTCCTTTCAACCAATTACTTTTCACGTCTTTATTAGAATAAACCAGGACGGTATCACTCAATCCAGAACTTTGTCTTTCAAGATGTGACACTTTGGCATTAGCAGAATTAGGATTTGATGATGATGAAGAAGACGATGATGCGGCGGCTGTGGTATTGTTGCCCCAATTTGGATGGGGTAAATTATTCACTGAAGGTAGGCTATTTGTAGTATTATTGCTCCAATTGGAAGTATTTGAAACGATGGAGAAATGTTGTGACATTGGCGATTTGATAGAAACGGAAGAACTAGTAATGATTGAAGCTCTTGGGTTAAGTCTATTACTGATGGAACTATTAGTATTATTCATCATACTATTACTAGTCATAATGCCATTGCTCAGATTGAAATTTTGTTGGAATAATGGAGAAAGTGGACTTGCCAAATTAGGGGTCATTGATGCAACAGACGTGGCTGATCTTGGAGGTGGAGGATATGACGCATCTGAATAAATGGAAGTAGTATGACCATTATTAGATGATGACGGAGTATTTTCCAAATTTTCACCTGAATGATTTGAATGTTGTAAAGATAATGGTTCTGGTCTTCTTTTTGGATTAAATGAATGATCTGGAATTCTCAAACCACCACTATTTTCAATCTGTTTGTTGTTGTTATTATTATTATCACCTTCTTCTTCACTTGGTAATGGAGGTAATGGTTTTGAAGTAGGAGCTGCGACTTTTGGAGGAGGTGGTAAAGAAGTGATGTTTTGTTGTCTATATTGATCAAAATAACTGGCATTAGTAGGACTTTGATGTATTATTACAGGGATTGATTGTGGTTGTGGTTGCGGCTGTGGTTGAGGTTGGCCACCATTATATGGATTACTTGTATAATATTGATTATGGAATTGTGGATAAGGAGGTTGAAAGTTGTACCCATATTGTGGTTGTGATTGTGGTTGTTGTTGTTGTTGTTGTGGTATTTGTGGTTGATGAGATTGGATTTGAACTTGTTGTTCAGCTTGAGCTTTTAATTGAGCTTGTTGTTGCTGAGCTTTTCTTTCTTGTTGTTTCAACTTTTTCTTAGTTTTAGAACGTTCAATCAACAACTGACTATCAGATTTATCTTTTGTTAAATAAGTTTCATAAGCATGAACAGTTTGTTTATGTTGACGTAAATTATCTAAACGACTGAAATTTTTGGAACAATAAGGACAAGTGAAAGGTCTTTCACCAGTATGTTTTCTTTTATGTCTTGCTAAATGTTCACTTCTGGTAAACGACATATTACAACCAGGATATCCAGTACATTGGAAAACTCTCCCCTTACTTGATCTTTTAGATTTTGGTTTTGTAATTGAATTTGGAGATGAAGATATTGATTCTGCTGAAGAATTTGAAGACATTGTTGAATGAGTTGCATTAGTCATAGTTGGAGTTAATGCAGGTAGGGAATTAATTACAGAAGTTAATGAATTTATAGAAGGAGGAGCTCTTAATGCAGGTAAAGGATAATATTGTTGATTTGAAGAATTTGCAATAGGTGGTGGAGGTATTGAAGTTGGATGAGGTAAATTTGAAGAAGATGGGATTGGAGGTAAAGGAGGTAAATTTGAAGAGTTCATATTGTTGTTGTTGTTGTTGGTTGAAGATGGATGAAAAGGGTTATGAGGATGAAGAATATGATTATTAAGAAAAGATTGTCTTTGTTGAATTGGAGAATTATTTGAATTTGAAGAAGATCTTGGAGAAGATATTGAAGGTAAAGTTGTTGTTGTTGTTGTTGAAGGAGATTGATGTTCTTTTTGAAATATTTGAGTATTATTACTTGACATCATTTGGTTATTTTTTCAATTAATAGTAAATTAGTTTTCTTTTTTTTTTTTGGATTGAGTATTGGATGAATGAAGAAATTGTAGTGGGATTGAAAAAAAAATAAAAAACCAAAATGAGAGAGGGGAGCAAAAGAAGACGAAGAAAAAAAAAAGGAGGCAAGTAAAAAAATAAAATAAAAAAATACTTCTAAAATTAAAATTAAACTTTTTCTTTTTTAGATTTCCTTATTTTAGTAATTCCGTGGATAAGTCACGTGTGTCAATATTTTCTTTTCCAAATATTCCTTCTTAATTATAAACAAACAATACTTCAAAGTGAATTGGAATGGGAATGGATTATTTAAAGTAAAATTTAAATAATGATGACAATAAAAAAAAAATTGGAAATTAAAAATTGTCGGATTTTTGTTTCTTTATTTCCTGAATTGTAAGAAAAATTTCTTTTTTTTTTGTCTCTCTTTAGTTGAAATGGAAAAAAAACAGGGGAACAGGAAAAACTCTCTTTTCTTTAAATAATAATAATTAAGTAGTTGATATTGATATTGATAAATGATTCTTTCTTTCTGGATGATGATTTTCTTTTTATATGTGGGTAAAAAAAAACGTGACGTGTGAAAAAAAAAAATCAAATCAAATCAAAACAAAAAAAAAAACAAAACGAGTGGGTGTGGTAGAAGGGGTACGTGTTTTAGTGGTGGGGTACTAACAAAAAAAAAATTATTAGTTATAGTACTATTAAATGATGATGGGTGATACTAGTAAAAGTAGTTGATAGTTTATAGTTATGACAACAGAATATTCAATCAAAAAGAAGAGAAGGAAACAAAAAAGTTGAGAAAATTAATTAAAGAACAAAGAGGGAGAAATTAATTGTTTATTTATATTATATGAATATA
>JAKTXQ010000069.1:33514-44541 GCA_030582995.1 Candida maltosa
CGAGACGAAAGTATTGTATCAATAGAAAATGCAATTAAAGAAGGGAGGAGTAAATTATATTGTTAGAGAAACGTTTCCACTTTTCGCTGCGTGCATTAAATTATGCCTAGAAAGATATTATATTTTCGATTGTTTGTCGGTATCTGGACAATCAAACAACATAAAGATTTTCCTTCGACCAATAGTAAACTGCATGAAAGTCAATTTGAATTTCTTTTTCTTTTCAGAAAGAAAGTCGACTGATGAGTGCATTTTACTGATTACGAATTTCACTGGAAATGTTTATGTAGATAAGCATGCAGAGTAAGAAACTGCCTGGTTGTTTGTTAGTATATGCACGTGACTGGAATGTACAAAAAAAAATAAAAAAAAAAAAAAACTTGAACAGAAAAAAAAAAATACTCAGTCAGATAAAAAGACGTCATTTTTGTAATTATTGTTTTGTTCTCTTTCTTTTTTTATTTTTTTTTGCCATCATTCAACTATGGAGTATAACGATTATCAATCAACAGAAGATATGAAGCTAGAAGATAGTTCATTATCCAGTTTAACTCGATCAGATAGTAACCCTGAGGAGCCTGAAAGAGAGAGTTTCCCTGACTCACTGAATGACACATTGATTCATCAATTAAAAAACCTCTCTCATGCTAAATTAAAAGAGATAATAACCAACCAAATCGATTTAGAAATCCAGTTAAAACATCGTGAATTAAATATGAATGAACATGAAATAGGTAAAATTGAATCGCAGATGTTGGTACTACGAAAATTTTTTGAAATTTCCAAAAATAAAAAATTCGATAATGAACCTAGAGAATTCACAAGGAAATATTTCGAGTTGCTTGATAAATCATTCAATTCAACGTATAATAACATCAAACAAGTTCTTGAAGCAGGACCGCCTCAAATAGGTTCGAAATATATAAATGACCCAATGTTTGCGTCGTCATCCTCCTCAACATTACAACATCAAAATCCACACCAACAACTGCAACTACAAGCTGGTCATTCGTATCGGACTCGATCTACTACATCATCATTACGTCCTTCCGCCACGTCAGTCACTACGGGTGTCAGAAATCCGAGTTTGGGATGTTTATATCGAAGAACCGATGGGGTTGTGGTTAGATTGACATGTCCTACGTGTCAAAGAAGTAATTTCTCATCAGCACAAGGGTTTTTGAATCATAGCAGAATTGCTCATACTAAAGAATATACTTCACAAGATGCTGCCGCATTGAAATGTGGTGAGATTATTCCGGAAGTCAAACAAGATCCTACAGGTGAGGCAAGTATTAAAATATTGACAGAAAAGGGGCTTGACCCGAACCGACACTTGAATGTTAATGATTATTTATTTGGTGGTATCAATATGAATTCAAATACAACGACTAGTACAACTTTGACTGGTGATAGTCCGAAACCGGAAACATTGCCTAACGAAGGAGGATCTCCAAAAGAACAAAACGGTCCATTTATTGAGCAACTGAATGAATTGTTGAAAAAATTGGTTAAAGAGGGTAAAATGAAGAAAGAAGAGTATGAATTGTTATTGAAACAAACTAAAGCTCCTACTGCTAATTCCCATTTGTTCGATGATGAAGTTGAAATGGATGATTCTGATGAATCTTCATTAAGTACAAATCCTAGTTTTTCAAATTTAGCTAATTTGCATGAACGTAAAAGAAGGCAATCTCGTGGAGGAATCAATATTTCCGTATCGAAAAATCCTAAAGATGACAACAATGATGATGACGATGACGAAGAAGAAGAAGAGGAAGAAGAGGAACAACAACCAGTTGAGAAGAAACGGAAAAGATAGTATTTTTTTTATGTAGAGTGATTATGTAATATACATCTTTTGATATTTGTGCGACATTTTGTTTTGATCATCGCGACACTGAATTTAATTTTTCAAAATTTTTTTTAACTTTTTTTTTTTTTTTAATATTTCTGACCTCATCACTTACAAACCATCCCATCCCACACAACACATTAACCATGTCCGGTCCAGTCATTTGTTCCAAATTTGATTCCAGTGGAAACTATCTAGCAACAGCATTAGTGGCACTTGATGCACATCAAATAAAAGTCCAATCCACAAACGCATCTCAAACATCATTAAATACATCATTCACTTTAGACAAATCCAACCGATTGACCAATTTATCATGGATACCATCAACCGACAACTTACAATTACTTGCATTATGTTTAGCCAAAGGATCCATTTTGATATACTCTCCACAAACCAACGAAATTGTCCTGGAATTAACCACCACCAATAACGTATCCGTTTTAGATTTCCATTACTCGAAACATACCAGATCAGGTTGGTCTTGTGATATCGAGGGGAACGTGTATGAATGGGACCTTGGGTCATTTACATTATTGAAGAATTTCCATATTGGCGAATACATTGAAAGTGTTGACTCGATTAATCGTGTGTCTACAGTGATGTACAATACACAACCGCATTTATTGATTGGATCGAATGCAGTTTATCTTTTCAACATTAAACAGAAATCCATTGTCAAGACCTTCCCAGGACATATTCAACCAATTAATTCAATCACACCAGTGGGCAATAGTAATGACTTGTTCTTTACTAGTGCTAAAGGTGACAGATTTATTAATTTGTACAGTCTTGATAAAATCACCACCAAGAGTGTGTTTGTTGCTCTGTCTTCGGTGTTGGGTGTGTCAGTTACTGTCAAAGACGCTCAATCTGTGCTTGTTGTGATTAACGAAGAAGGTAATTTGGAAGTTTTCAATAACCCATTATCCGCATCACCAAACACTCAAACAGGATCAACTCCAAACAAAAAGAAGAGAAAGCAAGTCGGGGTGAGTTCAAAGACATTCAATGGGTCAATCACATTAACTCGTCCTAAAGATGAAATTAAAAACCCTCACGATTCGAATTTGTTCATTAATGCCGTGTCGGTAATTAACGATTCCATTACATTCACCTGGTTGGAAAACTCAACAATACCATTTTTCGACACGATCAAATGGACCGATGAAACCGGTACCCTTCTCCTTGATGCCACTAATAAAATCATCACTAAATCAAAACCAAATTTGAAAGTCACCCAACATTCAACCGTCAATGGTCATGATGTCGCTGCTCCAAAACTTTATACTGAAGGACACACCATCGTGAGTGATGGTTCCAACATCAAGCATTTAGCAGAAGACGATGATGAGGAAGATCAAGATGAATCACTTGCTGAAAAATTGGACAAGTTGTCCATGGATAATAAATCAGGACAACAGAAATCAAGAAGGAAGAAATTGGAAGAAGCAAGATCCGGGGTCTCATTGTCGATTATCTTATCGCAAAGTTTGAAAAACAACGATCAGGCATTATTAGAAACCGTCTTATCGAATCGTGATACTGTCACTATCCAAAACACCATCAGTAGATTAGACCCATATTCTTCGGTCATGTTCTTGGATAAATTAAGTGAGAAAATTCAACGTCAACCTAATAGATTTGAACAGTTTAGTTTCTGGTTGAAATGGATCTTGGTGATTCATGGTCCTGTTATTGCTTCATTACCTAATTTAAATGTTAAATTGTCCAATTTGCATGCAGTCTTGCTTAAAAAAGCTGAAGCTTTGCCAAGGTTATTGGAATTACAAGGTAGATTGAATTTACTTAATGATAATACTGATTTGAAGAATGAAATTTTCGTTGAAGATGATGTTGAAGATGAATATGTGGAAGAAGGAAGTGACGTGGAATATATCGAAGAACTTGACGATGCTCAGTATATTGGTGTTATCAGCGACGATGATGAAGATGAAATCATGGATGGTGTCGATGACTATGAAGAAAGTGAAGAAGACGATGAAGACGAAGACGAAGACGATGAAGATGTAGATATTCCATCAGCTGCAGAATTAGTGACAGATTCAGATAATGAATAGAATTTTTAGTAATCCATTTTTTATTTTTATTTTTATTTGAAGGTTATAATAATAGATAATATATACGTATCTTAATTACAAACGAACAAACAAACAACTTAAAGTTTGCTGTCTAGTCATGACAAGTCAACAACAGCTCTGATACAATCACCAGCATGCATTTCTTCAAAAGCTTTGTTAATGGCTGCCAAAGGTTCTCTGTGGGTAATGAATTCTTCAACCTTCAATTTACCATCCAAGTAATTGTTAACAATTCCTGGTAATTGGGATCTACCTTTAACACCACCGAAAGCAGCTCCTTTCCAAGTTCTACCGGTAACCAATTGGAATGGTCTGGTGGAAATTTCTTTACCAGCTGCAGCAACACCAATAATGACGGAAGTACCCCAACCTTTATGACAAGCTTCCAAAGCGTTTCTCATAACCCCAACATTACCGGTACAATCAAAAGTGAAATCACAACCACCATCGGTCATTTCAATCAATTTATCGACAATAGTGGTACCTTCTGGTAATTTGGTTGGGTTAACAAAGGCAGTGGCACCAAGTTTTTGACCCCATTCTTCTTTCTTGTCACTGATATCAACTAAAATGATTTGAGCAGCTCCTCTTTCAGCACAACCTTGAATGACGGATAACCCGACAATACCACCACCGAAAACAGCAACGTTGTCACCTTTTTGAACGTTGGCGGTGATGGTGGCGGCACCATAACCAGTAGTAATACCACAACCTAACAAACAAGCTTTGTCAAATTCAGCTTTTGGATTGATGGCAACAACAGAAATGTCAGCAACAACAGTATATTGGGAGAAAGTGGAACAACCCATAAAGTGGAGAATTTCTTTACCTTTGCATGTAAATCTTGAAGTACCATCTGGCATAACACCTTTACCTTGGGTAGCTCTAATTTTACCACACAAGTTGGTTTTACCAGATTTACAGAATTTACATTCACCACATTCTGGGGTATACAAGGCAATGACATGGTCACCAACTTTAACATTGGTGACACCTTCACCAATACTTTCGACAATACCGGCACCTTCATGTCCCAAAATAACTGGGAAAGCACCTTCTGGATCAACCCCACTTAAAGTGTAAGCATCAGTGTGACAAACACCAGTGTCATAAAGTTTGATACGGACTTCATGAGCTTTTGGTGGAGCAACAGTGACATCTTCAATGGATAATGGTTTAGCAGCTTCCCAAGCAACAGCGGCTTTACAGGTAATTGGCTGAGTAAAGTTAGTAAAATGAACATAATTTCTTTTTTTTGAGTTTATGTTTTAACCACTAGGGTGATTTTCGAATTGCTCATGGTGTGTGGGTATAAAATATGATGAAAATTTCCCTTTTTTTCAAAAAAAAAAAAAAATTAACAATTTTCTCCACCAATTGAAAATCATTTTCCAATTTCAATTAAGAAAGAACAAATGGAAAAAAAAGGGGGATAAATGAATTGAGTTACATACTTTTCCAACAGTTGATTCAGACATTATTATAGTAACAATTGATAAAATAAGTAAGTTAATTAATCAATGGTAAGACTAGAAAATGAAAAGAAGAAGAAGGAGTTGATTTGGTTTTTATAATCTTTTTTTTTTTTTTTCTTCGTTCTATCAGTTTCATTGAACTTCTTTGTTTCTCGCGCTGAACGTTGCAGGGAATTGGTTACCCGATTAGGCTCATCTTTACGGCTTACTCACGTTTTTTTTTTTTAGTTTCGCATAATTTTGACCATGCTTAATAATTAGGTATCACAAATAGCGCGGAAACTTATCGCTTAAACTCATATAATCACGAAGTATCTCACCCGCAATATTGTTTAGAAAAGTATTGGTTCTATCTTGATTACTAATTCTCTATTTTGATGTAACGTTGACACACTTAAACTCAGATATTCTCTTTGTGTTGACTATCGCTTGCTTTTTCTTTTTCTTTCTAGAAAATTCACTTGTGATCTAGATAAGTGTCGTTTATTACGAAGTCAAACCTTTTTGAAACATAACCTCAAACTCTCCACATTATCACTTCGATAGAACATTCATTTTCATTAAACCCATGTCATATTAAGAGTGTAGCAAAATGAGTTGATGATCTACAATAGAAAATGAGGAGACAAAAAAAAATTCCGAAAAATTATGATCTCAACTCATCAACTACCATGAATAGATTTCTAGCCAGTCGTTTAACATTTGTGCGATTCAAATCTAAGCCAACCAAAGATTCCAAAAAATATGTCCATGGAGTCCTAGACGACACTTTCGCCGTCAAGAAAAGACTAAACATGTATAAATCACGAGCAGCGTTCAAACTAGAAGAAATCGACCAGAAATTCCATATATTCAGCAAAGACACCAGACATATTGTGGATTTAGGGTATGCACCAGGGGCATGGAGTCAATATGCCGTGAAGCGACTCAATGAACTCGGTCTAAAAAGTGTTTCTGAACGTGATAAGACCATCAAGAAAGACAAACAATTTTTAATTCTCGGAGTTGATTTGAATACCCAAGCTACCCCTGTTAAAGGTTGTTATTATTTAACTGGAAATGTCATGAGTCAAACAACACATCTAAGAGTCAAAGATTTTTTCAGAAGAAGGGGCCATTTTGGTGGACCTATATATGATGAAGATAAAGAACTAGATTTAGTGATGAGTGATATGATGGTTGATTGTGTTGGAAATTCAGAAGCTGATCATTTAGGAAATATGGAACTATGTGAAGCAGCATTATATTTAGCATATGAACAGTTGAAACCTAACAGAGATATTGTTTTAAAAGTATGGCTGGGTCTGGAATTATCTAAATTTGAAGACAAGATGAAAATCTTGTTTAAGAATGTCTATGCATTTAAACCAAAAGCCAGTAAAGACAAGCTGAGTGAATTATATTTCATTGGTAAGAAAAAATTCGATATATATGAAAAAGGGATTAGTATAAAGGATGTATTTGGTAACTAAAAAAACAAAAAAACAA
Source organism: Candida maltosa (assembly GCA_030582995.1). Taxonomy (NCBI): domain Eukaryota; kingdom Fungi; phylum Ascomycota; class Pichiomycetes; order Serinales; family Debaryomycetaceae; genus Candida; species Candida maltosa. The sequence continues at coordinate 40,435 of JAKTXQ010000069.1, forward strand.
GTGGTTGGTGTGTATGTATATTTGTATATAGTATCTATAAAACAGCTCCAAATCCGAATGTAATTTTAATGGATCTGATATATCTTTCTTCAAAATTATTTTTGACTCTTTCTTCTTCACCAATTGGAATTCCACTAAATTTCACAACCAATTTGGTTTCACCGCTACTTTGAACCAACTTCATATCCAATTGAGCGTAATGACCTTCTTTCCAGTCATCCAATCTCCATAATTCAACAATTTGTTCATTGGGTACCAATTTTAAAAATTTACCCGAAACAGATCCACCGAAGAATTTAAAACTTGATCCTTCTTTTGGAGGGAATTTCTCAATGATTGGATAAGAACGGGTCCAAGCGGCAATTCTGGCTTCATCTAATAATGTCATATAAATTTGATCGGCTGAAGTGTTAAACGATGGTTCCATGTGTAAAGTAGTGGTGTTGTATTTTGGAACAACCGATGAATCTGAACCGTAAACATGATTTTTGCTATCGGAGATTTTATCGGTTGCCAATTTTTTAGCTGGTGTTGGGGTAACTTTCTTTTCCACGACAAGTGCTTCAACTTGGATTGGTTGTTCAACTTTGGTTGGTTTTTCAACTTCAACTGGTTTCTCTGGTTGTGGAGTTTCTTTTTTAGCAACCACTGAAGCTTGGTTAGCTTTGGTGAATGTTGAAGTCACTTTATCTTGAGATAATTGAATATCCTTACTATTAATTTCAATCAAATCCGGACCAAACTTCATTAAAAGTACTCTCAATTGAGGAATCAATTTTTGTTTAATCAATCCAGTAATTCCCGTGTTGTCGGCTGTTTCATTATATATCGTAATTTCAAATTGTAAATCATCAATTTCACTATCATAGGTCAATTCCGGGATAGTGATTGATCCACTCACATTGTCATCCTTGCCAGTATAACCATGGAAAGTAAGGACAATTCGGACATCAAATAACGAAATCACTTTCCCCTTTCTTTGAGAAACGTCAACATCACCTTCAACGGATGAAACTTCGTGAATATGAACAAAGTTATCACCTTCACGTGCTTCGATTCCATGTAAGTTTTTCTTGAAATATTCAACGGACCATGGGAGACAGTTTTTATCAACCCAATGCCAATTATTAGGATTATTAACAACCATAGTTTATAGGAAATGTTGATGTGAAAAGAAGAAAAAATTACATTTAGTTTCTTTTTTTTTCAACTCTTTATAGAACAATCTAGAAATTGGTGGTATTATGCAGTACTATATATACGGGATATGATTTTCAAAAAAAAAAATACTTCCCCAGAAAAAGACAAATGTCATAGCAATTCAAAAAAGATTAATTAAGTCAAGATACATATAGAACATTCTATCAATTACTCCCTTATCACGGTCCTGTTCATTTTGTTTTATTTCATAGTGGGGAAGAAATCCTCATCATTATTATAAAAAAACACGGAAAGAGTGAGAAAATTCAAAATTTGTGACTAGAGAAAAAAAAAAGAGACAAACCGGGAACATCAACTATTCATTAAACTAAAGCCATGGCATTATTCACATCATCAGGCGAGAAAGTTACATTTGCACCAGGCAAGGGAGAGCGTTACAAATGTTGGGAGAAACGTGACCGTTTCTTCGAATGTCTTGATAAAGAATACATCGACAACTCATTGGACTCAAAAGAATTACCAAAAGTCAATAAACAATGTGGATCCCAGAAAAAGGAATTCGAAGGGAATTGTGCTACTAGTTGGGTCCAATATTTCCAAGAAAAGAGATATAATGATTTGATGAGACAAAGATATATTAATAAGTTGGAAGCCGAAGGTGCTCAACCTTTACCTTTCAAAATTGAAGGTGTTAAAAAATAGTCGATTTACAATTTACAAGCTTAAATATATATGTGTGAGTTATTTATTTATTTAATGGGCCGTTATGTAAATTTGTTCTCTGCTTATAATCTGTTCCGTTAATAAATCCAATACCATGCCCCATTCAAATTCTCCCTTTTCAATCACCACGAAACTAACTTCCAATTCAAGTTTTTCACCTGGTAATACTTCCGGGAACTTATTTTGTAATGTCCCATTGATGAGCATTTTCCGATCAATTGAAACTTGTGAACGGACGTTATTCATCGTCGCCGGATTGGCATGGAGTGGGTATGGTAAATGACGCAAAATCCCCGAAATTGGTGCGTCGGAATGGTTACTGATGGTTGCTTTCAACACGTAAAATGCATCAATTGATAAATTAAAACTGTTCCCCGTGTGTGGAACTGGTTCACCATCGTCGGTTAAAATCACATTCGAGACTTGCACTTTTTCATACATCAAAATATTTGCCATTTTCCCCGTGAGTCTGATTGTACGTAAATCGATGATCCCGTGGCGTTTACCTAAATTCCATGTCCCTTGTAATTTCTCCAATATCGATTGTCTCAACCAGAACAATTTCTTCATTTGCTTTTCTTCTTCTTCAGTGACATTATAGTTTTTAACAAACTGTTTTTTCCTCAATGATGGAATGACTTGAGTCACATCAATGTCGATTCTGTTTAATGGTAACACAAACCTTTGCGTTTTGCTAGCTTGGATGGTATTAGTCACTTCGAAACTATCATACTTTAACGTACATTGTAATTTCTCCGTCCATGAATTTCTCAAATCAAGCACCAATAAACAATAATCGTCAGCGTTTTTCACATATGATAAAACATTCTGTAATCCTTCTGGGATATTATTCAGTAAGGTCATGACGGGGAAAATATCACATCCGACAACATCAATAGATGGCATGACGGACACATTCAACGGGATATCCAAATGCTTGAAGAAACATTTGGCAGTCGATACTTTGTGTGCATAATCCAATACAATTTTCAGTTCATTCATAAATTTCCTACTCGTCAATTCACATTTAAGTTCCACATCTTGCCCTGGATTGATGGTTTCACCAATGACATCTTTATTGAGGATACGGAAGGGTTTAAATTGTAACAAATGCCATTCCAACTCGTGAGTTTCAGCAGCTGACAAACTAGTATTGCTAAGTTTTTTATTGATGAAATTAACCGTGGAGTCCCAGAATGAAAATGATAAGTAATTGATAACTTCTGAAGAATGATTGGTTAAGGTGACTGAAACTTCATGTTTTTCTCCCTCCAATAACATTAAACATCCATTTGATGCCAGGATGTCAGATAATGTTAATGATGGTTGAGGTGGAATGATAAGTAACGACAACGTACTGGTGGTTGCTCTTCCGGTAATATCACCACTTTGAAGATTGTGTGACACTTGATCAAGTGTCAGTCTTGGATTATCGGTTTTTGGGGTTTCATTATCATCCAGTTTCAATTTTATGGTATAATTGAATTGTTCACTTTGTACAATTTGGAAAAACTGTGGTTGACAATCACCAACCAAGATATTAAGCCCAATGATTTTTGATTCCCCTGCAGATACACCTTTGAATGAAATTAAAAATTTCTCTGTTGATTTCGCTGGGATGGATAAAGTATTGATTGGATGGGCTGAATTTATTTGGGACAATCCTTGATTTGCCAGGTTTGGAGGTGACACTTTTTTACCGGCTGATGATTGTCTGATTTTTGAATTCAATAAGTTCCCATTGGCACTGCTTGGTTCAGCAAGTTGAGCTAAACTTTTAATCGTTTCCAATTCTGCTCCTTCACTGACTATAGAAATATCATTGATTTCAATTTCAAAAGAAAATGGATTTTGCAAAGTGATTTTCAATTGATAGATATCATCCATAATCAAAGTAGGCATTTTAACCGGCGGATCAACTTTCTTCTTCAAATATGGATCAAAAAACGGTTCTTGAGAATTATCTGTATTTGAATAATCATCATAAAATGGTACTAATTCACCTTGTGATTTAGCAGCAATAAATTTAACTTTCCTAACTAAAAATGGATCCCAATATGGAACAGATAAACCTCGTGAAGAAGTCAATATTCCATCGATCATCGATTTCAATTTAATTTGATCATCAGCTGGCAAACAATGGGTATATCTTGTTAATAAAAGTGTACACAATTTCAATAAAAACCCTTGATCTTTCATACTTTCAGCTAAATTTAATGCTAA
>JAKTXQ010000070.1:13411-44328 GCA_030582995.1 Candida maltosa
CTTCATAAATTGGCATGTGTTTTGGATCAGCTAAAATGGCATCGTTGTCTTTCAAATCGTATTTTTGCAAGTAGGATTGTTCGACGTTGGCTTGTAAATCCAATAATGGGTTACCTAAACAGACTAATTTGTAAGAAGATGAAGACATGGCGGGAATTGATAAGAATCGTTTTGATAAGAAGAGTTTTATACTCATGTTGAAAAATTTTTTTTTTTAGCTTTTTATTTTTTTATTTTTTTGGGCACGAAAAAGTTTTCGAACAAACAAACTGTGTAAAAAAAAATTGAGTTTTTGTGTGATAATTTTTTCTGTTGACTAGAAGCACGTGCAGGTATAGTTATTCCAATATCATATAAACTGAAGAAGAATCAAGTTGTTTTTAAAATAAAAAGATCAGATTGATAATTTATCAAGTCATGCAGTTTATACAATTTTTTTTTGTATGAAAGTCATATCTATATCCCCACATTTTCTACTCTACATATTGTCAGGTGATCTTACGGTATCAGGCAAAAAAAAAAACGGGAAAGCTTAATAAATATTATTTTGGAGAGATCTCTTTAATTATACTTTTTATTGTCTGGCATACTTCGCTAGATACTTCGCTTACATGTTCTAATTAGAGTCAATTAAAAAGTGCAAGTATTATCGAAAAGTAATGTCCGTGTGATATGTAAGTGATATGAGTGTTGTTTCCCATTTTCTGAATAACTTTTGTTAGTGACTTTAATATTTGTTACTTACAAAAAGTGGCCAAAAAGAGGAGTTATGAGCCCTGGGATTGAAATGAACATGGGTTGGTAAATATGAAGTGGTGGTTTAACATAGTCGATGTATTGTAGTCTATTCAAGGGGAATATATCACTAATGGACATGTTATATTAACATACCCATTTGTTAGTCAAACGATGGAAAACGTACGATAACTCATATCATAAAATCAAAGACAGACTAAACCGTGGAAGTGATTAACTGCACTGATATAACACTCATAAACTCACAAACATTAATAGCACCTTCCTAGTCAAAAAAACATACTCTCCAAAAAGAAAACACTGTCGTTTAATAAAAATTCTCTTAAAAAACCAAACTGTCACAGAACAAAAATAAAAAAAACGTAGTCGTGTGAAAACTACCAATTTTTCTACGCATCCATCTCATCTTAATTTTTTTTTTTATCTTTTTTTTTTTCAATCTTTACAATCTTTACAACTAACCAAAAAAACCATGGGTAAACAACAGAAGAAACATAGTAAGGGTCGTTTAGACAGGTACTACTACCTCGCGAAAGAGAAAGGGTACCGTGCGCGTTCCTCCTTCAAAATCGTCCAAATCAATGAAAAATACGGCCATTTCTTAGAAAAATCCAAAGTCGTAATTGATTTATGTGCCGCCCCTGGGTCATGGTGTCAAGTCGCATCACAATTATGTCCCGTCAACTCATTAATCATCGGTGTCGATATCGTTCCCATTAAACCATTACCTAACGTAATCACCTTCCAGTCCGACATCACTACTGAAGATTGTCGAAGTCGATTAAGAGGTCATATGAAGACATGGAAGGCGGATACAGTGTTGCATGACGGTGCGCCGAATGTCGGGTTGGGATGGGTCCAGGATGCATTCACGCAATCGCAGTTGACGTTGCAGGCTTTGAGGTTGGCGGTGGAGAATTTGGCAGCGGGGGGTACGTTCGTGACGAAGATTTTCCGATCGAGGGATTATAATAATTTGATGTGGGTGTTCCAGCAGTTGTTTGAGAAGGTTGAAGCTACGAAACCACCGGCTTCGAGAAATGTGTCGGCGGAGATTTTCGTCGTTTGTAAAGGTTTTAAAGCTCCGAAGAAGTTGGATCCGAGATTGTTGGATCCGAAAGAGGTTTTCGAGGAATTAGGTACTGAGAAACAGAATAATGAAGCGAAGATTTTTAATCCGGAGAAGTTTAGTAGTCAGAGACAAAGACAAGGGTATGAAGAAGGTGATTATACGTTGTTTCATACTATGCCGTTGATGGAGTTTATTAGACATGATGATCCGATTAATGAATTGGGGTCATTGAATAAATTCGATTTACCGGATAAGGATGATCATGAATGGAAGATTTTATCTAAATTGAAACTTTGCACTCCGGAATTGTTGGAATGTGTTAAAGATTTGAAAGTTTTGGGTAGAAAAGAATTCAAAATGATTCTTAAATTCAGAAAACAAGCTAGAGATATTCTTGGATTGGATGAAGAGGAAGAAAAGGAAGAAATTCAAGTTGAAGAATTGACCGAAGAACAGAAAATCGATAAAGAATTACAAGAAATGTTGGAAAGACAGAAACAGAAAAGTAAGCGTGCTAAAAAGAATAGTAATGAATTGAAACAAAAAGAAATTGTCAGAAATCAAATGAATATGTTGACCGATATGAATATTGGTATTGATGCTGCTCAAATTGGTGCTGATTCTTTGTTTAATTTGAAAACTGCTGAAAAAACTGGACAATTGGACAAATTGGCTAAAGGTAAGAAAAGAATGGTGTTCAATGAAGATGAAATTGCTAAAGATACTGAAATTCATATTGATGAAGATCTCCAAAAGGAAGATTCCGCAGATGAGTTGGATGAATTAGAAGCTCAATTGGATGATATGTACCATCAATACCAAGCCAGAAAAGCTGAAAGAGATGCCAACTATAGAGCCAAACAAGCTAGAGGTGATGTTGATGATGAAGCTTGGGATGGTATCGAAGATAAAAGTGAAGATGAGGATAATGAAGAAGAAAAAGATTATGAAATGGAATCTGAATCTGATTCTGACGATGATGAACATATTAACCAGTTGATTGCTGAAAGAAAGAAGGTTAATGGATTGTCTAAAAATGCTCATAATTTCTTTGCATCTGATTCTATCTTTAATGAGTTGGGTGATGATATGATTTTAGAAGAAATGGAAAACAAATCTAAATCGTCTCAACCAGTCAATAATAACAACAGTGCACCACAAGAAAGTGATAGCGAAGGCGAATCCGACGATGATAGTGATTTTGAAATTGTTGCAAATGAACAATCTGAAGAAGAATACGATGATAGTGACGATGATGATAATGATTACAAAAAGGCTAAAAATCATAAAGAGAAAGTGGATATCACTACTGTTGAAGCTATGACATTAGCACATCAAGTTGCTTTAGGACAAAAGAACAAATATGATTTAATTGAAGAAGGGATTAATAGATATTCATTCAGAGATAAGGATAATTTACCAGAATGGTTTTTGGATGATGAAAAGAGACATTCTAAAATCATTAAACCAATTACTAAAGAAGCAGCATTAGCCATTAAAGAAAAACAAAAACAATTGAATGCTAGACCAATTAAGAAAGTGTTGGAAGCACAAGGTAGAAAGAAGATGAGAGCTATTAAGAGATTAGAAAAGATTAAGAAGAAGAGTGATTTAATTAATGAAGATTCAGGTAAATCTGAAAGAGACAAAGCTGATGAAATTCAAAAATTAATGAAGAAGTTGAGTAAGAAACAGAAATTAAGACCAAAGACTACAGTTGTTGTTGCTAGGGGATCTAATAGAGGGTTAAGCGGTAGACCAAAAGGAGTTAAAGGTAAATATAAGATGGTTGATGGTGTTATGAAGAACGAACAACGTGCATTGAAGAGAATTGCCAAGAAACATAAGAAGTAGAGAAAATAGAATTTTTCGTGCCGTATATATACTATTAATAATACATAAATAAAAACGTTTTTAGAAGTTACTAAATAAGGCAAAAATAATAAAAATTGAATAATTCCGATTTGCAAACTAAAAGAATTATTATTATTCGGAGTTATCTAGTGAATATATAATTTTCACTTTCTCTATTGATCACGTGGGTGATTAGAATAATATTTTTTTTTCCACCAAAATATTTAAAAAGCAAGGAACATGAAACATGGAAGGGGGACAAAGATCAAAACAAAAAGATAAAACCAGCAAAATGTCAAGATTGAAAATGATAAGAGTAAGTGGAAGGGTAAGGGTAACTGACGCGTCTCATTAAACTAAGAACTAAAAACTAAAAAGTTGAGAGCTGAGCCCGAAAGATCTACCACAAGTAGTAGGGGGTGAATTACAATTTTTATTTCCAAATTGAGTTAAATTAAATTCATGTGTATGAAAATTTTATTATTATTGGAATAGACATGACAACTACTTTGGTAATAAATAATAATTTAAACAAAGCATCTATTATTATTCTTCTTCCATCATCGTCTTCTACGTTTTGGTTTAACATCATCATGTTCATCAAAAGTCATCGTTGATAATTTACATATTAAGTTTTTATTAAAAGACAAAAAGAAAAATATTTCTTATTAATGCGCAGACAAGAAAACAACAACGAACACGTCATAATAATAATTATTCTTGTAACCATTTAAAATGAAACCTATCGAACAAGGCAAAACTAAAAACAAAAAACACTAAAACGTTAAAAAATGGTTTGTATTCAAAAACTTTTTGCCTTGTGGTGCAAAACGGGAAGAAAAAAAGAAAAAAAAGAAAAAATTCTCCTTTTGATATTGTAAATTACACAAATATAAAATAAGCGCTAAAATAAAAAATCTTCTATTATAATTCATTTCAGTTTTTATTAATCAAACATGTTTCAAGTTTGTTTAAATAAATCATGAAACAGTTTAAAATATTAACTTCTATTACATATTACTTATTACTTATTATGTATGTACATACTCTTGAAAAATATGTCAATTTAAAACTTCTTCTTCTATTTCGTCTTCTTAATCTTCGTTGTTGTTTCCCCCTTTTATGTATATGTATAGATTATGAATTTCATCTTAACTACAGATTCGTCTCAAATCTCACGGGGGCCTAGGTCTTTTTTTTTAATTGAGGTTCATCTATGCATAAAATCTTTTTTAACATTCTCCTCTCTCTATTTACCTACATACATAACAAGTAATAATCTAACCTTTGGACCGTTGTGATATTACAATTCATGTGGTTCCTTTTTTATATTTTTAAAGATATAGATTTACATTAACAAAAACACCCCATGTTAATTTATTTAATTTAGAGAATCTTTCATTCATCTGGATTTAAATTTTTATTCTTCTTCTCTTCTCTTTCTTTTCTTCTTTCTTTCTTTCTTTCTTGTTCTACTTTTTGTTGAAGAGTTCAATAAAGTAAATTATTTAATTATAATTTAAATCACAATCTCATAAACAACAAAAAACAACAACAAATAGAAAGTTACACAACATCATCATATTGCTATTTATAAAAAAAGTATAATAGTGTGTAAACGGAACCAAAAAAATTTCTTCTTATTTTTTTTTACCCAAAAGAAAAAAAAAAATTATTTATTTATTTTTACACCAGAAGAAAAAAAAAAAATCTTTCCTTCCACTTTCATTTCATTTCATCATCCAACTTAATATCAACTTAATACTCTTCCTTCACCAATAACCAATATAGTCACCCAAAAGACCATTATCACCACTACTACCATCACCTCATCAACATCTACTTCATACCCTCTCCCACTATTCACTCGTTTGTTATATTTAAAGAAATATTTAAAGATTTTTTTTTGGTATTCTTTTTCTTTTTCTTTAACAGTTAGTTTCCCATATTTTTATCATCAATTTCATTCCTTTTTCAAACCCCCACGTCTTCTTGAAGATAAAAATATATTCATATAAAAAGAAGAAGAAGAAGAAGAATCATCTTTATTATTACTACTTTACCAAACAAGACTGATATATCTTTTCACATTACTATCAACTTTCTTTTATTTGTTTCCTCATCATCATCTTTTTCATTCCCCCACTCCTACCCCCACTTCCAACTACTTTTTGAGGTTTAATATCCTATACCATATTCATTTCATTTTCAAGTAATTTCTTTTAGTTATCTTTTCTTTTTTAGTCTTAAATTTTGAAAAAGATTTACATATTTGGTTTGTTCCTTGGTCCTTTTTTTCCCTTACTCCTCCCTTCTTTTTGTTTATCAGTTTGCATGATTACACTTGGTAATACTATTGCAACTTAAACATTTCATTCACAAGACAAGACAAGGCAAGAAAAGACAAGAATATTAGGTAAGACATATTAAAAAGAAAGGAATATCAAAAACACATCCCTTCTTTTTTTTTTATTTTTCTTCTTTTTGCTTTTGGATATATATTGTCTTTAACTTAACTCAGTAAAGAGAAACTTTTATACTTTCAGGGGAAGTTTGTTATCGTTTCTTTCCCATTTTTTTGCATTTTATCATTCATTTTCATTTTCATTTTCATTCAATCCCATTTTAATTTTAATTTAATTTGCATTTTTAATTTTTCCGTTTTTTCTTTTCATCATATTTTTATTTTATTTTAAATTTTTTATTGAAGAGAAAATCAAATCAACATTTCATTCACTTTGTTTTATTAATAATTTTCCTTTATTCAATTTTGAGGTATTTATCTTACATCCCCTCCCTCGTGGTAATTTTATAAGAAAGAAAAAAATAATAATAATGTCATCATTACCTAATCCAAATTATCTATCACCAAATGTTAATAGAAGAGGTCATAGGCATAAACGATCTCAAGCCATGTCTGGAGATTTTGATGCTATTGGTTTAGGGTTATTCAATTCTCCTGCCCACAGTGTACCAAATCCTTCTCATGTCCGATCTTTACCACCTCCGCCACCTCCGATATTTTCCATGCTGGATGATTTAGATAAGCATTATCATTTTAATAATACCGAAGATTTCCAAAATAATACTACTCAAAGTTTTGCATTTCCAACTAATAAAGATTCAAATATTTTTGCTAACCCTCCACTTCCCCAATCTAATAAATTTCATAATCATTCAAATTCATTGAATAGTCCAATCAGATTACAACAGAAGAGAAGTAGCTCGGGTTTGCAGCAACAACAACAAAGTACTCCTAACCAACCTCGATTTTTCTTGACCAATGATACTACAGTAAACAAAGATAATGTTCCTAATGCGATTATAGATTTAGACGACATTTTTAAAGCAAATATGCATATTGGTGATTATACCACAGAAACACCAACGAGGTCAAGTCAACCGGTTCATAAACGTACTGAACTGGCTCCGGCAAATTTCTATTATGATGATTTTTTGGGTTCACCATTTATTAAGGAAAGTCCTATTAAGGAAGAAGAAGAAAAATTAGAAGTTAATTTCGAAGAAGAAGAAAGTGAAGAGGATGAAGAAGATATAGTGGACAATGTATCTGATGAAGCTTTGCCACCACCATCTTTTTATCAATCACCTTCAGCAAATTCATCAAATTCAAGTTTGAAGACGAAAATGATTGAAAAAACATTATCAAACTCTTCATCAAATTCTTTTTTTGGAACTCCAAGATCAGGGGCAAAAGCTAGTAGATACCAAGTGTTTTATGATCATTCTAAACTAATTTCAAATGCAATGAAGAATTCCTCAGAAAATGTTAGTGGCATTGAAAGAGCAGTGACTCCACCATTGAATAGAAATCCTATCAATATTAACACTGGAACTTCTACTACTACAAATAATAATAGCAAATACCTTAATCATTCTTCATCATTACCTTCTTTAAAAGGTAAAAGGTCATTTTCTCATGCCCCAATGATGAGATACAGTGAAGCAAAAAGAATTTCTTCTCCAAGAAGTACTCCAACCATGAATACAAACACTTTACAAACATCAATAGAATCAACCTCGTCACCATCATCAAAATCCCCGGAAACTCAATATATCCTTGAACCTCCAGCTGCATCAACGCCATCTACTTCGGCGACAACTTTAACAATAATGAGCCATAATCTGGATACCAAAGATGGTAGAAAAAGTGCCAGTCCAGTAAGTATACATTCAGAAGTATTGGAATCAACTACACCAAGCGCGACGTCAACAATCGATACCACCACATCGAATATGGCGGAAGATATAACTGCCAACACTACAAGTACATCAGCAACCACTGCTGCTCCATCCATTATCATTACCAACGACGTTCCTGCTAAAAAAACTAAGAATACTAATAATTTATACATCAACACCAACATAAGTAGCAGTGATGATAGTAACACCATGGAGAAAAGTGCATCAACCATTATTCATTCATCTGGCAACTCGACTCCGTTATATGCGCCTTCTTTATCACCAACCAATACAGCCACTGCAATATCACAGCCACTTCCACCTACATCACTGTTTACTACTGCTACTACACCAAAGCAAGAAGGATTTGAATCTCCTAAAAGTCCGCATGCTCCAAGACGACCAGAATCTCCAGCACAGAAGAAGATTCTTAAAGAGACGAAAATCCCCGTGTTTAAGAAAACCAATGCGTTCAGAAATAGTCATACTACCAATAACAATTCATCATTATCACCAAATACATCGCCGCCAAAACCACTTTATGTGGATAAGAGTGACTTGAAACATCGGAGTTTTTTACGAAGAGGTTCGAACGCAACGGATATTTCAACAACTAGTTCGATATCATCGCGGTTGAAACGAAGTTCAAGGATTTTTGACTGGCTCAGAAAGAAGTGAGATGTGTTTTATAATCATATATATTTTTAGTTGTTTTTTATAGAGGGTTTTTTATTATTTTTGGATTATTCCGATTAATGTATATTAATATTAATATTATAATAAAGTTGTGAATCGGGGGTTCCGGATGATTGATACACTGTGGAGTCCTCATTTCAAAAGATAAGATAAAAAAAATACCAAACATGTGAATTACGTAACCTTCTAATAATTGTGGTTTATGTGATTTGGTTTTGTTATAATAATGACGGTCACGTGGCATCGAATTACTGCAAAAAAAAAATGTTTGGTTTGGATTGATAGCCTTAATGAGCATTTCTAGGCAGTGATAAATACAACAAACGTACTCCCCTTTGACCTCCGTGCTAGGCATGATTTGATGTGTTTATCGTTGATATATTTCGGATGGGAATTATGTGTCCCGTGATATACATATTATAGGGTGGTGGGTACATGAACATGCTTGCCGCGGGTAATTACTCATGGGTTGTGAAACTAGTATGGAAGTACTGATGAAGCGCCACGGTTTTTTTTGGAAAGGGATGTTCGTTTATGTCATGTTATCGTTTTCTTGTAGATTCTTGTGTTGTGTATCTACAAGAGGAAGGGAAAGATGATGGGGTTATTGTTTATGATTTTTCCAAACGGGATTTAGAAGAGTTACAGAAGAACATTGGAAGTTGATTCAATTTTCGATGAAAAACCTGAAAAAAAGGTTAATTTCAATAAAAATTTTGCATCAAAATAGTAGAAAATTTTTTTCATTTCACAAAACTAGCATAACAATAGAGAAAAAGTCCGAGATAACGTAAATCAAATACGAATAGCAATAGCCGGGGTAAAAAAACAAAGAGATATATATATACCCCCACTACTGATCCAATAATCATTTAAATTAATTTAACTCATCTCTGTAATAGTGGCTCTTCAATAAAAATTTTGACCCGAAAACACTAACCATTAATTAATTTAAAAATCGCCAAGAAAATAATCACTAGCGGTACATAACATTGTCAACTCCCGCTTCTAGCTTCATTAATTCTTTTTGAAAAAAACTGTGGATACATGAAGATATGATTCCAAACAATCAATGTTCAAGTAGATTCTTGGCAGTATCACCAAGTCACGTGTCCTAACAATGAAAATTTTTAGCAACTTACCCAAAAAAAAAAAATAATAATCAAAATCTACTAAAAAATATTATATTTCTTGGAGTCCAAAAAATTTAGACTTTAGTCAATTATACCGCCCTTAATCTGTTTGATGATTTGTGATGTGTTGGATGATTAAATGGATTGAAAATTACACGTGATGACTTATGATTGATGCATATGGTTATAATTCAATCCCGCTACTCCGTTAAGCTTTTTTTTTTTTACAACCACCAATCATGTACCGATCAATATCAAGCTCATGTTATCAGTTGCCACAGTTTTTCAGGATGCAGCTGTTTAAATGGTTACAAGAGAAAATGTCTTGGAAAGGGAAACTATAATAAAGTCAAATATAAATAACCATAGTTCCACTCTTGGGATAGAATTGAATTTTTGAGTTACTCCAACAATGACTAGTCCTTTTAAACGTATGAAATGGGGATTTATCCCTGTTAGAAGAATTGTTGATGAAGATGAAAATGGTAATTTTATCGATGAACCCGTTGCTTCCAGTGATACTAAAGAATTTGTTACTGATGTCTCGTCGACCGATTCTGCTGCAGAATATGAATATCGTGATGAGAAAGGTCGTCCATGGTGGAAATTCTTTGATGAGTATGAATACAGAGTCACTTCTAAAGTCAAGAGTCAGAGGAAGTGGTATAAATGGTTTGCTGATAGTGATACCCCTGAAGAAAAGAAACTTATTCTGAAAGTTGATATCTTGTTAGTCTTCTATTCTTTAATGGCGTACATTGTCAAGTACTTGAGTCAGCAAAATATCGTCAACACTTATATCGGTGGTTTGAGAGAAGATATTAACATGCAAGGTAATGATTTGGTCGATACCCAAATCATGTTTTCCATCGGTCATATTGTTTTCCAGATCCCGTTCATGTACATTTTATACGCTTGGCCGTTAAGTTATGTTTTGCCAGGTTTGGAAATCGGATGGGCTATATTAACCTGTTGTGCTGCTTTAGTTAAGAATGCGAATCAGTTAAAAGCAGTTAGATTTTTGACTGGTTCCCTTGAAGCTCCTGCCTATATTGCGTATCATGCGTTGTTTGCTTCTTGGTATAAAGCAAGTACTGGGGAAATCTCAAGACGTGCTGGGATCTATTATTTAGGTCAATATCTTGGGTTATTAACTTCTGGGTTACTTTCCGGTGCCATTGCCAGATCTCTTGGTGGTGTTGGTGGTTATGCTGCTTGGCAATGGATTTTCATGATTGATGGGTTTATCTGTTTGTTTGTTGCTTTTCTCGGATTTTACATGATTCCAGGTACCCCACAAGATTGTTATAGTGCTTTCTTAACGGATGATGATATCCGAGTTGCCAGAAGGAGAATGAAGGCGGACCAAAAGAGTTCTAAACCAAGAGAGAACCCAACTAAACAGTTTTTCGATTTGAAGATTTGGAAAAAGATTTTCAGTTCATGGCACTTTTACGTATTAGCTTTATGGAATACATTCTGTTGGAATAATTCGAACGGGAATTCAGGTGCTTACGCATTATGGTTGAAATCATTAACCAACACAGATGGTACTCCAAGATACGGTGAAGGTCAAGTACAAGATATGACTGCATTGACACCAGGTTTAGGTTTGATTTGGTTAATTTTGGTCTGTTCATTTGCTGATTTGTTTCAATCTCGATGGGGAGCCATTTTGTTTTCCCAAGTGTTCAATGTTTTAGGTAATGTTTTGTTAGCAGTTTGGTACATCCCTGAAGGTGCTAAATGGTTTGCCTTCTGTCTTCAATATTTCGGTTGGGCCATGGCTCCAGTTTTATACTCGTGGCAAGGTGATATTTGTCGTCGAGATATAAGGGAAAGAAATGTCATTTTAGTTTCTATGAATATGGTTGCCCAACAATCAACTGCTTGGATTTCAAAACTAGTATGGGCGACGGTGGAAGCACCAAGATTTTTAAAAGGTTTCACATTTACAGCCTGCAGTGGTTTCAGTTTATGTCTCTGGACAATGCTTGTGTTGTATCTTTACAAGAGAGAAGAGAAAGAACACGCGCAAGAGAATGGTATCTTTATCTATGACTCTTCTAAACAGGATTTGGAAGAAGTTCAAAGAAATTTGGAAACTGATTCAGTTGAAAGAGTTGAAGAAATTGTTGTGGACACCGAAAAGTCCGATAAAAATTAATAATATTTTTATAGCCAAAAAAAAAAATAAATTTAAGACATATAAAATAATCTTTTTTTTTGCAACATGATTTACCAACAATCGACTTGATTAGAATAATTGGCTTAGAGTGAGTTTGTTCTTGTCTATAAATAGAACAGACAAGATTATATAATGAAGTTTATCAAGTAGCACGTGACAAGGCGATAAATCCGTCTTTTTTTTAATTTTGATAAACGTTTTCCGGCGATGAACAATTTTGTGTAACAATACTATTTTTATTTTTTTTTTTTCATTGTTGTTCGCATAGTTTTGTATAACTTTTTCATTTTTAAGCACGAGGCATGTGGCTGTGGAAATCAATTCATCCATCCATTACGCGTAGAAATAGAAGAGAGAACCAAAATATGTATATACAGACTATAGAGCTAATAATAAACTAGAAAATAGAAGGAAGGAAACAACGTTGCACGAAGAGAGAAAGTTTATATGTAAGCCAATTTACACAATCTGCATATATTTGAAAATCATACACTACCCCCCATTAGTTTTTAACTTTAAACTAAACAATAAAAAGAAACAATAATCAAGTGGTTTATTTATTTATGTTATTCATAATAATCTCCTTTCGACCAAGTCTGTTTTTTTTTTTTTTGGTTAAATTCGTTCATTTATTTAATTAAATTATACTGGTAACAACAACATCATCATCACGATCCATGCTTATTACTGAATTGAAGAGAAAAAGGAAGGTGGTTTTACCATTGGTGCTCATCCTCACCTGCCTTAGTGTTTTCCTATACGTTACCTTATCCGACGAAACACCAACTACCCATGGCGGTTCGACGTTCCCTAATTTATACAGCTCACAAAATAAGAAACCCGGCAAATTAAACACTCCGTTGGTACCGGAACTGCCAGACAAACAACAACCGGCTGGGCCATTCAGGAAGATAATTTTCAAAGATAAGAAATTCGAGTATTCCAAAATCACCTACTCTTCAACCAGCTCCAAATACCAATTTGAAGAAACCAATGGGGAAACAAATATCGATCCATCGAAAGATACCATTCTCGTGATGTCCGTGATTGGAAATAGTGCTCCATACGGTAGGGATCGTGAATTCAGCCACTTTATCCAAACTATCCTTACCCTAGTTGAAAACCAACCGAATTATATCTTTTCATTGGCACTCTTGTCCAACAATGATGATGAATTTTCTCGAATCCAAGGGTTTTTCGAAGATGAAACTAACGATTTGGCGTTATTGTCATCTATCTTCGAATCAATCCTGATTATTTCTGCTCCGTTCTTGGATCAGAACACTGGGTTTAGTCGTGAAGAACGACACAAGGATTCAGTGCAGAGATTGAGACGTAGATTAATTGCCAAATCGAGGAATTTCCTTATGTTGAACGCGTTGGAATCACAACAGTATATATTGACGATTGATTCCGATATGGTGAGATTCGACGAGGCAGCAAAGATTATCCCAACGTTTGTGAATTCAGATAAGGATATCATTGTGCCACGTATTGAACGACCAGGGTTAAGGGATTATGACAAAAACTCGTGGCGTGGTGAAAGAACCAAACCGAATCAGGAACAGTTGGATAAGATGGATAATAATGATTGGGAACATTGGGGGTATGTTCCACGTGATGTCAAAGCAAATATGTACCATTTCCAGACTTATTTGGATAATAAGGATAATGAATATGATTTGCATAAAGATGAATATGAGTATATCATTCCATTGGATTCCGTTGGTGGTGCGATATTGTTTATGAAATCTATCGTTGTTAAACAAGGGGTTATTTTCCCAACGAGTTTGATTGTGGGTACTACTTGGGATAGAGTTGAAGGTTATGATGGAATTGAAACTGAAGGTATCTGTTACTTGGCAAAGCCATTAGGGTTCTCGTGTTGGGGTATGCCAAATGTCGTTGGTCATCACACCGGTGGTTAATAGAAACAATTTTATATATTTATATAAAGCAAAAACTACATAATGTACCCTGTATTTTATATTTTTTCTAAACGTCATCACTGATCCATTGCCAAACTTTCATTACTTCACCATGGTGTTCAATAATTTGATGAGAAACATTACTATTTCTTTCAACTTTATCAACAACTTTTCTCCAAATGGTTAATCTTTGGTTTAAATTGTCAATGTTGCTCAATATCAAGTCTCGTAATTGGTTCGATCCGATGTATGGGAACGCATCACTATTTTCTTGAGACAATTTATATTGGTTCTTCAATTTCTTCAACACTTCTTCGTAAATACCATCAATTCGATTCATTTCCTTTTGGTATCGGTTATACTTGAAACGAATAAATTGGAAAATCAAAAGTATCAAAACAATACTTAATATTCTGAACCTATGTTCAGCCAAATTCCCCACAACACTATTATGGATTTGACATTTTAAGCTAATGTTCGATAAGGACGTTGATCGAAAAATTTGGTACGTTTCTTTCTTCTCGGTTTCAGTGTTGTTAAAGTCAAATGTAAATTCTTCGGTTGATACACCTGAAGATCTTTTCTATAATAATGTAAGTTAGTAAACAAATTCGAAAAAAAAGTATTTCATAAAAATAAAAAAAAGTTATCGTACTTGCCTTACTACAATGTCAGGTTCTTTCTGTATTTCAATCACTGATCTCGCCCATAATTCTTCAAATTCATCAACTGTGATATATGGAGCTTTCATGGTTAATAATAAATCATGTAAATCATCCAATTTTATTCCACTTTCTTCGTCGTTGTATCCTTTCCCACATTTAATTGCTGCATTTTTACTTCTCAATAAATCCAATGCAACATCAATCATGATTTCCAATTTTTCTGCTTTTTTGGTATCAGGAACACATTTCTTAAATCCAGGAACAATAAAGTCATACCATGGTTTGAATTCCATGAAATCTTCATAACATCCAATTTCCAAGTTAGGGAAACAACGTGCATGCAAAGGACATGTCAAACATGCAGGTTTAAAATTATCATCCAAAAAACTCCCCACTTTCTGTAAAATCGGATATTCCGAATCACCAAATGTAGTTTGGTCAATTTCTTGTCCACAATACCCTACAGAATATTTTTCATCATGATACCATAATCCGAAAAGTCCACTACCAACAATCAAAATCCAGAAAAACAACGAAAACACAACTTTCGACCAGACGATTGGACTGGCATCGACATCTTTCTTAGTTTCAATAACTTTCGGTTCTTCTTCTTCTTCTTCCTCGTCATCGGTTTCGTATTTTTGTGATCCCAATGAGATCAATCGAGGTTTTGGTGTTAATGCTGATTTGGTAATCAATGGTGATCTTCTTGGTGGAGTTGATTTATGACTAGCACTTTTTGGTGCGACAGTTCTCTTACTGCTGCTGCTAGCACTACTACCACTGCTGGTTTTTTGAGTTCTTGGGGTGGAGACTTCTGAGGAAATCTTTCTTGGAGTTCGTTTGGTGGTGGCAGGACTTTTTTTAGGGATCATCGGAGTAGATTCATCTCTTGCTGGAGTTAAATTTTTCTTCAAATGAGTTTTCGATGGTGTAATAACTGGTGGTTGGAATCCTTGAATTGTGATACCCAACAGTTTCGCCAATTCCGGATCAACTTGTGGTTGACTGTTCTTACTATTGATACGTTGTTGTTCTTTATCAAAATCCTCAATTTCTTCATCAATTGATTTGTACGATTTTCTAGCTGATCCAGGAGATGATGACGATTTAATTGGAGTTTCCTTTTTGGCAGATTTGGGTTTGGTGATTTTGGGAGATGAAACAACTTTTTTAGGAGTAATGATAACAGTAGAATTACCTGACGATGAAGGGACCTCATCTTTTTTATTTGAACTTTTGAGTAACTCAAGGTCACTTTCGCTATCATCAAAAAGTGATTTTTCCGCATCGGTTGGGGTTTTCTTACGTCTAACTTTCTTCAAAAAACTGTTGGTAGAAACAGATGATGAATCATTGTCGTCGTTGCCTTCTTCTTCGTCCAATTCGTGTTTTCTCTTTTTTGTACTACTTCCAAATGATTGAAACACATTTTCATCACTAAATGATGCTTTTTGTTCTTGTTTTGGGGTAGTTATTTTGGAACTAGATGGAGTTGGTTCTTCTGACGTTTCAATGCGGGAAGTTGATCTATCTGCCAATTTCTTATCTAAATCTTCTTTAACTGCTTCCTTTTTGGCACTGGAAATAGGTTTTTTCGATTTGGTCTTCTTAGTTTTATTAGAAGTTTTTCTCACATTGAGAACCGAGTCATCCAAATCAAATAAACTATCTGGAACCGCAGCGCCACCTCTTCTCGATGAAGATCTACTGGCAGGTTTGGCATCCACTTCTTCTTCTCCTTCCGGTTCGGGACTAGTGATTTTAGATGAGGAAGATCTGCTAGATTTCAGTTTCCCTTTTTTCGATCTGACCTTGGTGACTTCAATTTCAGGTTCGTTTTCAGTATCGACACGAATAGGTGTAGCAGTACGGGATTTTTTCTTCAGTTTAGTTGGGTTTTGCTCCGTGGTAATATTGACAAATCCTTCATCACTAAAATTTTTCACTTTTTCTTTATACTTATCACGTAATTGTTTCGATCTAGGGGCAATTTCTTCCTTGAAAAGCGTGACTAAAGCTTGTTTAGAATCGGAACTGCTGTATTGAATATTATGATATACAAACACTTTCCGCAATTGGGCAGTGGTATAACTATTTGGATCAAATCCTATAATTCAAACATGTTAGTAAAAACACACATCCAGATTACTTATATATATAATTGGGTGTAAACGTACCTTCTTTGAGATGGTTTATTTCCTCCGCCATTGAGTTTGGTTTTCGCCGTTGTTTACAAAAAAAAAAAACCAAAACAATAAAATTTTTTTTTTAAAGAAGAATGTTTGTTGTTATTTTTTTTCTTTCTTAGTCGTGTGCCAATCACCACAAATCTATCATCAATCAATCCAACACAAGGTGATTTTTCATTCATTTACGTACCACCCCAGACTACAAGATATCACATCATGACTGATACACCGATATTGTCATATAAGAAACCTAGTGCCAATAGTTCATCACAAAACTTACCATCGCCAACATCATCATCGTTCCCATCCACACCCATTCTCTCGCAATCAAGTTCACCGATCCCACACCAAAATGCCCAATTTCAACAAAGAACATCAATCGAATCACCGAGAACCACAACAACGAGGAAGATCTCATCGCGCAGGAAAGCATTACAAGATTTCTATCATTTGAATGAAGGATCTACACCAGAACCACTGAACCCGGAATCAATTGAGAATATCGATATCTCGAAACTTGAAAATATCGATGGATTAATTAAGAATTCGCCAATTGAAGATATATTGAAGTTGAGGAATGAAATCACCCTAAAGTTGAGTTCTTCCAGTCAGACTAAGAAATCTATCATTTATGATAATTATTATGAGTTGATTAAATTGAATAATACATTATCTGATTTATCTACGGTTAAAGTGAATAAAAAACAACCCGGGTTCAAATTTTATGACGAAGACGAAGAAGATAAAAGTGCTAATGAAGTTACTAAAGAAGAATATGTTGATCTGGTTCTTGACGGTTTGGAGAAGTTTGTCAATACTGAAGGAAAGAGATTCAATGGTTCGTTTAGTGAAGTTCTAGATAGATTAAACACCGATAGTGCATCGGATAGTGCCAGTATGGTTACAATAAAAGGTACAGAAGATGAACAATTGAGTAAACCTGAAAAACAAGAACTTGTTGATCACATTAATTATATATTAGCATTATCCAACAAATCTTTGGACGACGAAGGAAAAGAAGAAGCTATTAAAGATATCGACAACATATTATCCAAAAATCCAGATAATGAAGTTTTAACATTACAATTAACTAAAATCAAAGAGTCTATAGGATATCATCAATAGAATGATTTTTGAATTTCTTACCAGATCGATCCACCGATCGAACTTCAAATCGTGACCCGATAATCGTAAACCCAATACATTCTTCCTCATTGTGAGGTGAAATAACATCAAATCCAAACATGGTATGTTTTTTCGGCACAACTCTCAAACCACCCACCATCTCACTAGGGGTAAACCGACTACCATCGTCTTCTTGTTGTTTATCTTCATTCCATTCTTTACTATCTTCATTCTTAGGAACAACCATAATAAACGAATGCTGGTTATCCCAAACGACAATCCCTCGTAAACCAACAACAGTAGTATTTCTAGATTGTAGAACAGTTAACAAACATCCGTTATAATCAGCAGCAGTCAAACGAGGTAAAATCATCTGTAATGCAGGTAAATTCCCATTTATAAATATCAAATCTTGCATATATTTCTGCCACAACTCATTCATTGTTAAGAAATCTTCAAAATTTGGGATCCGATACTGTACTAAATATTTATCTATTGGGAAAGATGTCTTTGATTGTTTTCGATTATGTGCTTGGATTTTCTTAATCAATTTTTTCTGATTAGTAAGGGTGGTTGATATATATGTTTTCAATTCTTGTTTCGTGGTCTTTTTACGTTCCGGAGTGATCTTGGTGTTTGTTTTATTACGATCAACGTGTAACAATGATTTCCGTTTATTTTTGTCTTTATTAGTGACGATGTGTTTGAATAATATCGTTGGTTTTTGGTCTCCCGTCATGGAATATCTTGAATCTAATAGCTGCACGATTTCAGAATGTGAATCATAACATCTTGAAAGAAGATGTTTTTCTATTTCGTTGCTTCCCGTTAATGACATGTCTTGATGATGAAGAACAAATCGAATTTTTTTTTTTTTTTTCAGTTCATTTTTATTTCTTAGATGAGGTGGTATGCTACTACGAAGAATATTATTTAGAAGAGGATTAAGTATCCCCAAACGTCAATTATCGAATGTGAATGTTCCATTTGAAGATGATTTGACTGGATTTGAAGATGACAGTTTGGCAGATTTCCAACTCTACAAAGGACCACCAACCACCCAAGAACAACAACAACCAACTGAACCGATTATTCAACCATCACCGATTCTTCCAGAAGAACCCAAATCACCAATCCAAACATTATCCGATGTCGCCAAATTGAAAAATCCGGTAATTTTTACTTCGAAATTAACCAACCCGTACTTGAATCTCGCCGTGGAAGACTACATCTACAATGCCATGCCCAAACCTGAATCATCGAAAGATAACGCCTACGACAGATTAATGTTCTACATCAACAGTCCATGTGTGGTTATCGGTAAGAACCAGAATCCGTGGCAAGAAGTCAACCTCCCCGTATTGAACTCATTAGGTGTTCCTTTGTTACGTCGAAGATCTGGCGGTGGTACGGTTGTCCACGATTTAGGGAACGTTAATTATTCGTACATGACAACAAAGGCAAATTTCGATAGATTCAAATTTGTCAATCATGTAGTCAATGCTGTCAATCGAGCTGATCCACTTTTCAAAATTGAAACCAATGAAAGAGGTGATATCATTAGTGAGAAACTCTTAGGGTTGAATTACAAAATCAGTGGATCCGCGTATAAGTTGTCCAAAGGAAAATCATACCATCATGGGACCATGTTGTTGAATCTGAAGTTGGACGTGTTGGGGAGATTGTTGCATCGAGATGAAAGTAAATTAGGGGTTGTTGATTCGAAAACATCTATTCCTTCAGTTAAATCAAAAGTCATTAATTTAGAAATGGAAAGCGATAAATTTATTAATGTGGTATGTGATGAATTCAAGAAAATTTATGGACCAGCTGAAGAAGATCAAGATGTTCACGAGTTTAATGAAATGTTTGGGTTACTGGATTTTGCCGCCTCACTGCCAGTGACAATGTTTACTGTTGATGAAACCACTGATTTACCTGAAGAAATTCTTCAAACTGCAGAAGAGTTGAAACAATGGTCTTGGAAATTTGGTAGCACCCCTAAATTTACTCACTTGTTAACTAATACAAAACGTAACTTTACAGTAATGTTTAATGTTGAACATGGAGCACTTACATCTTTTGAAATCACATTTGCTAGTGAGTCGAACCCAGAAATCATTCAATCATTCCAGTATCTTGAAACATACATCAAAGAAAACCGTTTAGAGTATACCGGTAGTAATGTTGCTGGATATATCCTTGATGATGAGATTAGTGATTGGATTGGTGAATCTATAGACGGAACTATATAGGTTAATTTTGTAAATTAGATCATTACTCGTTTTTTAATCCGTGATTTCCTTTATAATTAACAACTTGTGGTTCTTTCCAATCTTTTAAAACCGATTCGTCATCTAATTTATAAACTTCAATGGCCAATGGACGACAACAATCAACCATTTTCAGATCATCTAAATTCTCACTATTTTCACCCCATCCCCATTGTGACAAATCCCCACCTGGACAAGCACTAATAGCCACCAATAAGTCCTGTTCAGCAAACAACTCAAAATAATCTTCGGTGGTAGCCGGACAAGCTTCCATAAAATACTGGTCATATTCATTCAACCCAGTGACTTGGAAAACATTCAACACATCATGGACGTCAAACTCAGTCAACCCATATGGTGTAACCGCACGGTACAAATTAGAATGACAATGGTTATCATTATCTTCACCACTGATCAATTTATCAACGTATGGATCACATCTGGTCCCCAACGTATCATGAACTCTGCCACCCCATTCGTCATGTCTCGCAGATAAGCTGTCACCAGTAATAGTCACCAATGGACGCAAGTATGGTAAATTTGACCATAATCGATCGTATGTGGACACATGGGCTGAATGCAATTGTCTAGTTCTGGCAGCCCAGAATCGTTCTTTTGGGTTAGCTGCGTTCCAGATATTCAAATCACAAACTTGAGGACCTTCCGGGGTGGTGATTCTGAAAACCGACTTGGCAGGGATTTTGACAGCTATGCCTGTTCTTGGTTCACATCTATGGGTTTGTAATAATGTTTTTGGCGCATCAGCTATCGATTTGTAGAATTGTTTATCGGCATACAAAGGAGATCCTGGATGTGGGTAGTATGCAGGGATCGGTTTTGGAAGATTATAAGTTGTCTTGACGGGAGTTTGAGATGATTCGGCCATTGATGATGGTTTATAAAGAATAATAATAATAATAATTTTTCAACAACAGATTTTTTTTTCTTTATCGGAGTATTTGTCCAAACAATTATGCAGAACGGAGCCACAATCCCGTTATTTGTCCGTTCGCGGCCGATTTTTTTTTTCAAATTTTCCAAAAATATTTTTTTTTTTTTTCAAATTTTCCAAAAAAAAAATACTGCGGCGGCTAGTATTTCCTAATTCGTGCTATGCATATGATTTACCGCTTACACGCAAATTTCCGTGGATAATTAGTCTGGGGTAAAAAAAAAAAATTGAAAAAACGAAAATTTTTTATTTTTGCTCGGTATATGTACATTTTATTCGGGGTTTAATTGGTAAGAAGTTTCACTGGTTAATTGAAAAGTGGTACAAGTACCGTGGAGCATTAGCGATAACGATAATGTTTACTTTTGTATACTTTTATATTTATTTGTAGGGTTTTTTTGCGCTTAATCAGGTTAAAAGTCACAAGCAGTTAAACCACCACAAAAGAAATTTCATGCCATAATTCTTTACCTGGTATACATAATTTCACCACAGGCGTGTACACTTTCATTCTAATTATTTAAAGCACCAAACCCATGGATCCAAAGTCACGATTGGCTCCATGACTAACTAAATAAAAATAAAGTGGGGAAAAGCTTTTCGACCCACAGATTTTTTTTCCCACGTAGTTTTTTTTTACAAATCTTAAACCCACCCCTCTTTCCCCATGAATTGAAAAATGTTTTCCATTAATAACCGACCGGATATTCAAGTATTTTAATTTTCATTTTAAAAATTTCATTTATAAACACCTCTGTTTTCTTGAGTTTAATTCTTTTTCCAAGCTTTTCTTTTTCTTCATTATCAAATTTTTTTGATACACACCACTTATTTATTCAATTATACAACTACTATGTTAAGAAGATCAGTTCGTCAATTTTCTACTAAACCTGCATTATTAACCAACTATGGTTTCGTTGGTTTAGGTTTAATGGGTCAACACATGGCCAGACACATCTACAACAAATTAGAACCAGCCGATAAATTATACGTTCTTGATGTCAACCCACAACAAACCAAAAACTTTGTTGAAAACGTCACATCTCAAAACGCCGCTAATGCCAACCAATTGATCCCATTAGACACCCTCAAAGATTTCACCAAAGTCCAACCTGACTTCATCTCCACCATGGTTCCAGAAGGTGCCCATGTCAAATCCGTCATCACCGAACTTGTCGAACACTTTAAAGAAAACCACGATCCAAGCATCAAAACCACATTCGTTGACTCATCCACCATCGACATCCCAACCTCTAGAGAAGTCCATCAACTCGTTAAAGAATCCATCCCTGAATTCGATTTCATCGACGCTCCTGTTTCCGGTGGTGTTGCCGGTGCAAGAAAGGGAACTTTGAGTTTCATGCTTTCTCGTGACACCCATGCTGACATTGATCCAAAATTGACCATTTTGTTGAATAAAATGGGTATTAATATCTTCCCATGTGGTGCTAGTCACGGGACCGGTTTAGCTGCCAAATTGGCCAACAATTACTTATTGGCAATCACCAATATTGCCGTTGCCGATTCGTTCCAATTAGCCAACTCGTTCGGTTTGAACTTGCAAAATTATGCGAAATTAGTCGCTGTGTCTACCGGTAAGAGTTGGGCTAGTGTTGATAACTGTCCAATTCCTGGTGTCTACCCGGAAAATAACTTGCCATGTGATGTCAATTACGAAGGTGGGTTCGTCACTAAACTTACTAGAAAAGATGTTGTTCTCGCTGTTGAATCCGCTAAGGCTAATGATAGATTCTTGATGCTTGGTGATATCGGTAGATACTGGTATGATAAAGCTTGTGAACGTCCTGATATCGCTACTAGAGATTTGTCTGTTCTTTTCGAATTCCTTGGTGATTTGAAACAAGCTGAAAATGGTGATGTCATTGATGTTAAAAGAAAGTAAGTACGTATAAATTAGATTAATAATTAGTATTATCCAGAGTAAAATACATAATTTATCTTCCACGAGTTTGTGATAACTAAACTGTAAATATTTACGTAAATGTCAATACTTAAAAAAAAAAAAAATACACACACATTACTCTTATTATCTACTTAACGTATAATAATCACCACTTAAATCAAGTCCATCGACAAACTCCGTAGGTTTGGCAATTTCATACATCAACGACAGGACAGATTCATTTCTACCTCCATTAATCACTGATCCATGGGATTCGAGTCTCAATAACGGAACAGTCTCTCTGAAATCAGAAGCAATAGATGAACTGCGAGATGTTTTCTGATTATTGGCTGATGGTGGAAGGATTGGCGATGATGGGAAATCAGTAATATCTTCTTCTTCTTCCTCGTCTTCGTTATCATCGATGATTGCGGAATTTGTATTTGTATTAGCGTTGTTATTTTCACCGTCATGGGAAATTTGGATTTGTGGGATGGTTGTATCCCCATTATTAGTAGTTGTATCTCCTTCAGATGTTATTTCATCGATGTTTGAAGGTGCGGTGGTGACGGCATTTCTAAACTGTTGAATAAGCATATCGCTGACTCCATTTACATGACCGAATGTTCCTGCCCCAACACCAGAAGAAAGAGAATTTGTAGGTTGATGTGAAGTTGAAGTTGTTGTACTAGTTGGATCATCGATTCTCAACGGTGACAAACTCAATGATCTTTCATTACCAGCAAAATTATTAGGACGAGCATTTCTCAGCTCTTCCGATTCTTCTTCTTCATATGCTGGTGGTGGGACAATAGACATAGGAGGTGGAGCATCCGGATCGAATGGTGGTGGATTAACCGACGGTTTTCTTAATAAATGAATTGGACGTTGAACCGGCAGGGCCAATGGACTATTAAACGTGTCTGGATGAGGCATAGCTTGAGGGGAATTGATGGCACTGATATTTGCTTCATCTTTTGGTTGATATAAATTAGCTTCCAAATGCATATCAGCTTCTCTTTCAACTGCGCCACAAGCATCAACACCAGCACTAACATGATGGAAATCAACTGGAGTATGAGGTCTTTCAACATCTCCACCAGCAGCAGACCCAGAGGTATCACCAGCAGCAAAACTCCCACTTCGAGATCTACTGGTTCCGTTATTGAATCTTCCGAAAATCCCACCAGTGTTGGTTACACTACCATTACGAGATCGGGAATGTTCCACAGCAGTAACCCCTGGTGATAATGGTGTCGGATCTGTACGGTTCTGTTGAGATAATATAGTGGAACCACCCATCAAATCATCATAAGCTGGTAGTAATGTGTTGTTATGGGTACATGAATGATGCAATACATGAAGTGGGGAATCAATACTGATTTCATAATGTTTTCTCTTTTCTGGATTGTTTGGATCTTGACGACTTATACGTAAACATATTTTGATCCAATGATGAGCTTGAATATTGTCATAAGATGTATCTGGATGGATGCGACTATTAGTTCTGACGTTTAATTCTCTAGGAACGAAAAGTTGGAACTCCAATTCTTTAGGTAAAATATCATCATCGAAATCATTTAAATTCTCCTCTGATGATTGATCTTCCGGGTTTTTCGATGATAATAATGATCTACCTTTTTTAGCCTTATGTTCCAATAATAAATATTTCTTAGGTGGTTCCATACGATGGACTTTTTTATTTGAACAATAGTATTCCAAATTTTCTGTTAAATAGATTCTTATTCTGTGTAAGGCAACTTTCCCGTAAAGTGGAACAAATCTGAATGCCAAGGGTAAATACAGATCCAAAACCACTGATTTAGCCCCAATGACAATATCGTAACGAAGTTGATCTTCCCAATCTCTGGTAATGACAATAGATTCATTTTCTTCCAAACTAGATTCCGATAAGGTTCTTATAATATTTAATGGTAATCTTCCGGCGATATTACTTTTAAATGTACCTGGTCTGGTGATGCTGACTTCTAAATAGTACGATGTGTTACCGAACGTGACGTTACACGATTCCGGTATGGATGCCGGGAGAGGATGTTCAAAATTGTAAACATAATCTCCGGGGACAAATTGAGCTTGTGTTTCATGAGAATTTGTTGTATTGGTGGAATTTGACGAGGCTAAATCTACTGAAGATGAATTTTTACCAAGTTCTGCTATTGATGAGATTGAAGGGGATTTAGATCTTCGGATAAAACTAGGAGATAAGTTTCTTGTAAAAAAATTAGATGATTCTTCACGATGAGAAGTTCTTGTTGGAGATAAAGTTAATGAAGGAGCTGGAGGTGGAGGTGGAGTACTTGATCTTGCAGGAGTTAATTCATCATCTGCAGTTGTTGTATTTGTGTGAGGGGTACCATCTTTTGCAATAAAACAATCAGCACCATTATTATTTAATTTTTCATGTAAATTGCCTTGGAAAAATGGCCAAGTATGAGTAACAATTTCATTAATTTCATTATATTGATTTTTTTTAGGAGGAATACCTTCAGGCCAATCAGTTCTTTGAACACCTTTAAAAGTTAGACTGATTGATTTAATTTTAGTTGGTTTTAAAACTTTGATAACAAGAGAACCTCTTAATAATGTTGGAGGTCTTGTCATATATTCATGAGGTTCAAAACCTTGAACAAATAAGTTTTGTTCAGAAGGAATTATATAAACAGCAAGTGAAGTTGTTGAAACAGTTGGTTTATCAGGTAAATTTGGAGTAAAGATGATATTATTTGGGTTATCAATTGATGAATTAGATGCGGGAAGATGATCATGATGGTTTGATAATTGCAGAGGAGCGAATAATGGAGAATTTGGAATATGCATTTAAAATGATATAGGAATGAATGACACAAGAAACAATAAACAATTTGTTGATATAAAGTGAAAGATAAAAGATTAAAGAATATCGAAATAATTTTTGGATGAAAAAAAAAAGTATTTTTGAAAATTGAAATTGGAAGTATTGCTTCGGATTTATAGGGGGTAAAAAAAACGTAAAGTTAAAGAGTAAATACGACAATATCAAAAGAAATAAATTACTCCGACATTTATTTTATTTGGCATTCAAATTTTTCGTTAAACAGATCCAAATTTTTTGTATTCACTATGACCTTTCTGTGGCTCTTCCTTTAATCCTTCTATTGTATTCTATGGGATAAACAATATAAAACCACGTGATATATAAATAAACCACCTTACAGTAGATGTTGTAAATATACAAGTTAATTAATCCGAATTATTAGTAGAGAGAGTGTATAATAGTTATCTGGTACCAACAACGATGAAGTCGACCCGTTAGATCCTTGAAAAATATTTCTTGACTAAAAAAAAAAAAATAAAAAAATTAATTCCGAACCGAGCACAAAAAAAAAAATTAAAAAGAAATTTTAGCAATGCGACTTTTTTTGTTGAAGAGAAAACTGTTGATGATGCGATAAGAAAGAAAAGTATTGAAATTAAGAAGCCATGCGATTCATGTATATAGTCACGTGTTTATATCAATATCTATAAACTCGCTTCATTAATATCTTCCCATGTTTTTTTTAGTTTTAGTTAAGAATTACCCGCAAAAAACTAACCAATGGTCAATCAGTCGTGTGTGTGTGTTTGTTTGTTCTTTGTGGGTTAATCTTGTTATTCCAAATCGGATACAATGGGATTTCATTTCTTTTTCAACAAATTTTTTATTAAAATGTCACTCCTTTTTCCCCCACATATAAATCTCTTGAACTTTCTCTTAAACTCTTTAATCATTGATTTTTATATTTTCTTGCATAATTGGTTGGTTCGTTCTCGTAAGGCGTTTCCTTTCGAGGTTTGGGTTTTTGATACTGATAAGAAATTGGTATACAAATCTACATGATCAATTGTGTGTTTCTCTATCTTTTTTTTTCCCCCTATTTCTTATTATTTTACCAATTATTAATCATGCAACATAAATCATAAATTTAAACTTTCCATTTAGGGTTTTTAATTTTATATTTCCTAGAGTAATTGTTTTTGAACTTATAATCGTGTTTCCATCACCTAAAAATGCGTATATTTATATTTTTTCAATGGTCAGACTTTTTTTTTATGCATCACTCCGATGACTTTTTATTTTTCTCATTGCATCACTAACAGTGTATGAAAAATTTACTTACTTGGAATATTCGTGACACATCTCTCTCAATCAAGCATAAGCATTACATGTTTTCTACATCTTTACAAATTTCAACACGAAGGTTTCCACTACTTCGGTCATCAATGCCAAGATGGTATTCTTTATTATATAAACCACATCCAAATGCAAGTTTAAAGAAATTTCTGAGAGAATCATTCGATCCCGTAAATGACCCATCTGAAGCTGGGGCAATTTATACCAATTATGGCTGGTTTTATATACCTGCTCGATATTATCTAAATTCAGATATAATTGATGTCATGAATCGAGAACTTGAACAAAGTGGTGCTAATAACAACACCCCACCTGAAGAAATCCAGGATTTTATCTATGATTGGTGTATATGGAACCCACCTTTAACTAGAATCAGACCAAAGAAACAGAAAAAGGATGAAGAAAGTTTGGAAAGGTTGTTTAATGACGAGTTACATATTGAGGAATCAGAACATCAAAAACGAAAAGAATTACTTAATGATAAATTGAAAACTAAACCAAAAACTGATGAAGATGGAGCAGCTAAAAAACCTAAACCAAAAACTAAACCAAAAGAAAAACTAGGTGATGGTCGTAAACGTGAATTACGTTTCCGATTTAATGAAGACACTGGGAAATATGATATATCAGGTAATATTACCTTTATTCATGCTTGGACGTATTTCAAATCTAAATCATATGACATTATCAAAAATGGCGGTACTTACGCTGAAATTGGTAAAATGTGGAAACTGTTACTGCAAGAAGAACGGGAAAAGTTACGACTGGAATATACTCAATTATTAAAAGATGGGTTTGATTCTCAAAGGGGAGAAAATGTCCCACTTACCACAAGATTAGGTGAAGCACAGCCAGATGGATATAGACCAATGTTGGCATTAACTCCCTTACAAAAAAGAGCTCCTCCAAAAACCACCAAATCAAAACAAACAACAAAAGATTAATTCATGTATATATATATTTATTTATAGACAAATTTGTTACTCATTCATCCAACTATCTAAATAGACTAAATCTTGAGAATCTTGTACATCCTGTATAGTAGAAGTGTATTGGAAAACACTAAAATTGGAATAGTTTGCTTGTAGATATTCTTTAGTATCTTCATTAACCAATTCGGCAACATTTTGATAATTATTTTGGAAAACACTAGCTCCTTTATCAATAATACTTTGCCAAGTAGCTTTAAACACCCCACTATTCTTATGATTCCCACCCACCTCTTCAATTCGGTCATCATAAAGCAACACATCACACAACGATCTAATATCATTAATCCCCAATTCCACACTGGTAATATTACTACCATTAATAAATTCAACAATTTGATCTAAATCAACTCCACGATGATGATTGTGGTAACTCGTCTGTAATGGATTCGATTCATGGAAATCAACTTCCCCCGATTCAGAATCACGAACATAAATAGTCTTGCTAGCAACGAACCTCCAAACCACTTCAACCAAAGTATCAATAAACTCAGTATCCAACTCACTATCAGTAAACCACGGACCCCCAGTCACATCAACACTCGGTTGTAAATTATACAACATATAGATTTTTCTCGTTGGATGTTTGACACTCTTGATGCTTTTAATATATCGGTTCGTTTCCAAATTCTTCAAGCATTTCTGGACGATATGCTGATGCAAGTTGGTTTTCGCCTTGATCGTCTTCGTCCAGATCCCTTCACGTTGCGATGCCTCGATATACGAATAAATCATCGCCTCGTCCGATGTCATCGAAGATACTTTCTTAGCCTCATCTTCAGCAACGGCTTGGAATCGTAATTCATCCCCCATTTTACTTACTTTGACATATTTGAACGTGATTAGCTCTTGCAAGTACGTCATTAATTCCGTGACTTTGGTGATGTCGAGTAATTGTTGTAAATCTTCCTGGGAGAAGAGTTTGGAGGAGGGGTACTCCCTCATTTGGGTATAGAGACGACGAGCCTTTTCAGTTAATTCAGACATGACGTGAATTGGTTGGTTGGTTGGTTGGTTGGATTGATGAGAGATGATCTGCGGATTGATATAAATTTTTTTTTTTTTTTTGGCATAAATATTTTTTTTCTTCTTCTTGTTGGTTGGTCTCGCGGAAATTATGGTGATCGTTGAAGAAGTGCAACCATGAGTGACGACGATGAATTGTTTAATGAATTAGATGAACTAGATGATACTGCGAAAGTGAATAAGGTTAAATTCAAAAAGAAACCACAACAGTCTACAAAAACCATCCAACGTACAAAACTATCATTTGATGAGGAGGAGGACGACGATGATGATGATGGCGAAACACCAATCATCAAAACAACAACAGCAACTACAAACGTTTTATTTCGTAAAAAGAAACTAGTTAAAAAATCACCATCTCCTGAACCAGTCAAGAAAAGTATAAACTTATCCAAATACAAACCCACCGAAGAACAATCATCTGTGTTGTTAGAGTTGGATCACGATGATCCAGAAAATAACCCAACAATCGTCAACCTCGATGATATATCCGACGATGAAATCAAACAAGAAATCAAACAATCTAATTCAGAAATGTTCCCGCCACCTCCACCTCCTAAAAAATACGTCCCTATCGAAACTAATCGACATGTTCATGATGATGACGAAAATAAAACATCAATTCGACAGTTTGCTAATTCATTGGTTAATGAATATAAAGATGATAAGAATTACGATGATGGGACAGAACAACAACAACAACAAGATAAAATAGATTTCAGTGACAGCAACGATGACGATGGATTTGTTTTAAGTGATAGTGATATGCTTAGGGCGGAAACTGTGATTGATTTTGCGGAAGAGTTCAACGAGGAAATTCGTAGCGATGAAGATAATTATTATGAAGGTGATGGTAAGCTTCGATACATTAATTCCAGTGCCATTCCTACGTTAGAAGAACAACTCGAAAATGTTAATAAATTAATTGAAAAGACGAAAGCTGACCAACAAACAAGAGACGAACTATTGAAACAGTTGGCTATTGAAAGAGAATTATTGGAGAAACAGAAGGAAGAAATTGTTGAGATGTTGAATAACTTAGTTCTTGAATAAATAAAAATAACACGTGAAATGAATGATGTAATTGTTATTTTTTTGCCATGTGGGCACTACGAAATAATTTTTTTTTGATTCGCTTAGGTTATACCTGGAATCGCGGTTAATTTTTTTCTCATTGACT
This sequence comes from Candida maltosa, assembly GCA_030582995.1. NCBI lineage: Eukaryota > Fungi > Ascomycota > Pichiomycetes > Serinales > Debaryomycetaceae > Candida > Candida maltosa. The sequence goes on from JAKTXQ010000070.1 coordinate 43,718, forward strand.
CATTTCCTTTTTTGGATTCAGAATAAAGAAAAAATTTTCCCTCCTTCCCCCGGCTATTTAAACTGGAAAATTTTTCTTGTTGTTAGTTTTTTTTGACTTCCTTTTCTTTATTATTATTATTCTTCTTCTTTCTAATTTATTTTAGTCTTTATTATTATATATAAACATCCATCTTTTCTTTATAAAAATCTTTTCTTCCACATGATGTCTACAGTTAGAACAACAACCACTAAATTCTTTTCAACATCATCCACGATGAAAGCCGCTCCACGTCATTTAGTCAACATTTCCCAATTATCCAACGATGAGTTCTCTTCCTTAATAAACAAAGCCCACCACTACAAGCAACTCGTGAAATCAGGTAACACCGCCTCCGCCGTTGAAAACCATCAAAAACTCTTGGGTAAATTAGTTGCCATGTTATTCACCAAAAGATCCACTCGTACCAGAATCAGTACCGAAGGTGCAGCTGCTTATTTCGGTGCTCAACCTATGTTTTTAGGTAAAGATGATATCCAACTCGGAGTCAATGAATCGATGTACGATACCACCAAAGTCATCAGTTCAATGACCTCATGTATTTTCGCTCGTGTCAATAAACACCAAGACAT
>JAKTXQ010000071.1:0-41751 GCA_030582995.1 Candida maltosa
TTGCTAAAATCAATCCTCCATTGGTAAATGATAACAACCAAAACAAAGAAAACCAAGTAATCAACACCAAAGCTAACAAAGTAATAAGAAAAAGAGTTGGATCTAAACCATTATCAGAGATTTGCAATCAACATCCTCGAGCAAGAGTAGGATTATCCAAAAGAGTAAGAATCGATTCATTGCACAACAATCTAAAAAAGAAGAAACCTAATTAAATAGTAACTTCTCATATTCGCTACAATATAATACTACATCATTTCTAAACTGTAAGTCATTTATACGATTGACAAAAAAATTGAAATGTATGAAGGCTCGTAGAGTCGATAGATCCCACAGATTAAAAATTTTTTTTAAAAGGAATCACAACTGAACATATAGCACATCATATAAGGATTGTTTTTCCGGGCTAGAGAGTACGTCCATACTAGGGTTAACAAAATAATAACCGGCATGACCGCTCATTGCAAGTTTCCCGGTTGAATATATTTTAGCTAAAGAAGAAAAAGAAGAAAAAAAGTAAGATTTCGAGTTGAAAAAAAAAATGAAAAAAAATTGTTTTTTTAATTAGAGATGTTCCATCGTCAAACGTACACGACTTTTATTTTATTTTTTCGGAGTTAAGGATCACGAAAGAAAATCCGAACATAATTAAACAAAAAGGCATGTTTAAACTAGGGGTAGAAAAGGAAAAATTGGTCAAAATAAGAGAGAGAATAGGTATCTTCATAAACGTTTCGTTCTTATTTGTAAGATTAGAAATTGGGGATTTTTCAAAACCATGATTGATAAAGTAAAGTGGTGTGATTAATAAATGGTTTCGCAACTATCCCCCACAATTGGACAACGCAATTAAGTTTGCTATCAATGAATTCCATACATCTTCTTGAAATTATTATATAGCAGAGTCGAATTTTAGCCATTCGTGGAAATATTTCTTGTGTTGCTTTAAAACATGGGTTGATGTGAGCCAAGAATAATAGTGAATAATTCCGTATTAATCTATATTTAAATATTATTTTTCTTCACATTTCTTTCTTTTAGCCTCGGAGATAGAGTTATGAACAAAAAAAAAATATTTCTAAAATACTTTCCAGATTTTGAATGAATGTCATTTGAAATTTGAAGGATATACTTCCCCAGGTATTATCATCCATCCATCATTCATTTTGAGCCAATTGAACGATGAACAATACAAATATCACAAACTAAAAAGCAATAAAAATCATACGACCCGGGTTAATTAATCCACAACTCATTATGCATCAAATAAATTTTTTTTTATTTATTCTTTGTGGACATACGTACTACATAAACTAAATGATTCCCATGGATAAATTAAATCCAATCACGTTTAATCCATCATCGCATTGGAATATATAAACACATCAATTTATTCTAATTATGAAATTAATACCATCTGTGTTTATTTTCAGAAACATCTTTAAACAACCAATCACATCAATTACTAAATACTCGGTTATCCCCCACATCAGACGCTTTTCAAATACCACATCAAAATTAAACACCATGCAAGCTATAGAATATCACGGAAACAAGAATTTGAAATACGTAACAGACAGACCAATTCCGCAAATCAGTCGTCCATACGATGTTAAGATCAAAGTCTCGCATTGTGGGATATGTGGATCTGATCTTCACGAATACCTCGACGGTCCGATATTCTTCGATGGTGAAACGAATCCAATCTCAAAGAAGAAGAAGTTTGGACAATGTATTGGTCATGAATTCTGTGGGGAGGTCGTTGAAGTTGGATCTGGGGTCACGAATGTGAAAATTGGTCTGCATGTTATTCTTGAAGCTAATGGGACGTGTTTAGATAGAAAATACGTCCAACAACAACAAGAACATGATCACGATCATGATGGAGAAGTTTGTGGTGCTTGTGCTCGCGGAAAGTATAATGCTTGTAAGCGACTCAATTTTTATGGTTTAGGGTTCAGTGATGGTGGAATGGCTGAATATATCGTCGTTGGTGAGAATAGAGTCGTTCCATACGATCCAAAGGTTATTCCTGATGATATTGCTGCTTTGATTGAACCATTAGCTGTTGCATGGCATGGTGTCAGACAATCGAGAATCGAAGAAGAAAAACAGCATCCACAAGCATTGATTATTGGTGGTGGTCCAATTGGGTTATGTACTATTTTTGCCTTGAAAGGACATAAAGTTCACGATATAGTTTTGAGTGAACCGGCATTGGGTCGTAGAGAATTGGCTGAATCATTTGGGGTTAGAACTTTCAATCCATTCGATTTTAAAGATCCTGAAGAACAGATTGCTCAATTGGTTAAAATGACTAAATATGGTGGGTTTACTCATATTTATGATTGTTCCGGGAACAAGTTTACGTTTGATACCATGGTAAAAGCATTAGCTGCTGCTGGTGTTGGTACGAATTTGGCAATTTGGCCACATGTACCTGTTGATTTTTATCCTTTAGATATAACATTGAATGAACTGGTGATTACTGCTAGTATGGGATACACTAAGAAAGATTTCGAATTGGTGGTTAAAGCTTTTGAAGATGGGTTGATTGATCCAACAGAAGTTAAAACGTTGATTTCTAAAAAAGTACCATTAAAAGATGCCATTGACCATGGTATTTTGGATTTAATCAATAATAAAGAAAAATATATCAAGATTTTAGTCCATACATAGGTGTTATGATATGAATATGAATGAATATATGCCAAAGTAAGGTTATCTCGGGAAACTGAATTGCAAAAAAAAGGTAAGTTTCCAAAAATACATTTAAGGTAAACAAGCATCTCCTAATGTCAAATAAGTGTCATCGTTTTTTTTATCACATTTTTCTAAAAGGGGTCGAAAATAAATGAAATGTTTTACTCCACCATGTAAAGGAAATAATTTTCTTTAAATTCATGACATGTTTTGTTGTGGATTTCATGTTTTCTCTCCTATTTTATTTTGTATTACATTATTTTCAGAGCAAAAAAAAAAAAAAAAGATATCGATGATGTAATGCATTTTTGTCAGTTTTTCGCATAGACGAAAAAAATAAAAAAGTTTGAACCTTGAAAAATTAAATTGTACCTCGAGAAAGAAAGAAAGAACTAGTGGGTGGGTGGTTTGTGGTAGAAGAACGTACATTTTTTACTTTTTTATACTAAAACTTACACATTGTGGAGCTTTCTTTTTATCTTTTGATTTTGAGGAACATCGTTTTAGATATTCTTGTTTTTCATCAAATTGTGAAAAAGCTGTTGAACTTTTTGAGCCAGAAGATGTAGAAGATCTTCGAGAACTTTCCTTCTTTTTACCACCAAATAAACCCATGGATTAAATAAATTAATGAAATGAAAAACTGTAATAATAATAAAAATGAAACTCGGGGGGAGGGAAATACCTTATAATGAACCTTTAAATAGAAATAATGTGTGTGTTAAAACATATGATACTAGTTAATAACACATTTTAATTAATGAAATATAATACAATACGGGAAGGAAATTTAAATTATAAAAAAAACAATAACAAATACTTTGAATAATATAATTAATGAAACAAAAAGGGTGGGGAGTCAATAACTTCGTAGGATTTTATATATAAAAAAAATGAAAATGAATGAATGAATGAATATGAGTGAGTAATATGGATAAACAACTGGTTGTTTTGGTTGTTTTAGTTATCAGTGATAAAGGAAAACAAAATTAAATAATAATAATTGAACTGTAATAATAATTTGTTCCTTAAGTGGTTGTGTAGGGGTAGAAAAAAAAAAGATTTTTTAACCTCTAATATGGTGGGATAAGTGAAAAATGAAAATAAAAAAAATAAAAATATTGCAAGGGAAAGCCAAACAACAACAACAACTAAAGTAAGTGTGTTATTAAAAGTAACTCTCTTCTTTGAAATAGGATGGGATGGAATAAGGATTGGTAAGATGAAATTAAATTCAAATTTATCCAAAAAAAAGATGAAAAATGAAAATATTTGGATAAACGAAAAAAAAAAAGCCTTATAAATGAAAAAAAAGTAAAAAGGACGAAAGAAAAAAAAAAGTGAGAAAGATTTTTTTTCTTATAAATAAAAAAAGAAAATTTTTTGGGAAGGAAGTTTTTAAACAAAACAAACAAGTTAACTATGAATGTATAGTTTTGTAAAAATAAATATTGTTTTGACTAATAGTAAAAACTTGTTAACTAAGCAGGGAAGGCAAGGAAAGGGAAGGAAACAAACAAAGCAAAAAAATTTTTTTTTACTGTTTGAGCAAAAAGACACGAACTTTAATACCAACACACAAAAATAAGAAAAATAAACTTAAATAAATTTTTTTTATTCTGTTTGGGAAATTTATTCATCTCTTTATACCCTTTTTTTTTCTCTGAATAATAATATACAATATATATTTAATTTAATATGATACATTATAGAATAAAACAGAAAAAGAAAGAAATACTAGGAGATGTATAAAAACATATTAATTAACCTCTATTACATCAACTTGTGTGTTTATTACTCCAATTTGTTTTTGTTTAATTTCGAAACACAGTCAAAAAAAAAAAAATTTTTTTCTAAACTGTAAAAATTAATTTTTCTAAATTTTTGGGGGAAGGATTGGGCGGACTGCACACGAAAAACAAAAAACGAAAATGGTGGGAAAATAAAAATTTAATGGTGGTAGTTCTAGCGCGCAGATGTTTTCCCACCCCATTATTATTATGTAAGGTGATTTTTTTTTCACTTAACTATGAGGGATTTTTTTTTTTGTGAATGTCGCACTCGAGAAAAAAAATTTTTCATACACGAAAGACGAACAATATCACAATACCCGCTGCTCTTCCTTCTTCCTTCTTTTGCTGTTTTTTTTTTTTATTTTAATTTAAAATTACTTTAAAATAGTTTACTAAAACATGAAAATAACAATGGATATATTTTTGGAATTATTAATAATTCATATGGCCACACTTTAATTTCATTTACGCCTATACCGGAACAAACCCCCAACAAAAAAGACTAGATTAGTGGAACGAAGAAAACTAGACTCGTTTGTCTCAAGTTTCTCGAGGTTCTAGTCTCTTTTCTTTTTCTAAACCCCCTCTGAGGAAGTATGCAAGCATGATCATCCTGAAACATTTGGGTGCAAATTTAATTTTTTTTTTTGTACAATTGCTCTTGCAGATTATCTTTGTATGGAGAGAATAATTTAAATCACGGGAGGAGGAAATGGTTAAAAGTTGTGATGGTGAACAATCTAATTACAATAAACCTTCTTGTTTTCTAAATATTTTTTGTTTTTCAGGGGTAAAATAATATTTAGTCACCATCACAAAATAATTAATTAATTATATGTGTACATATATTAATCTCATAGTGCATCACACACACACACACAAACAAAAAAAATGCTGAAGTAGACAAGACAAACATGTTCCTGGTTTTAAAACATCCTCGTCTAGATTTGTTTTCCTATTCGATAGACTTACTACCCGAGTTCATCTAGTGTCATTACAACATCATTTGCCAGTCAGGGGACAATCCCCTAAATTACCACTCTAACAAAAAATAATTTTCTTTTTTTCTTATCCATCAATTACGTCATAGATTTAAAAAAAAGATCTCTATTTATTTACGGATCTATATTTTCTCTTTTTGGAACAATTTCTCAAACACAACCAACAAAAAAATAATTTCTTGGAATTCCTTCATTCATTCATTCAACCAGCATAATCTAATGATAGAACTCCAAAACTTTATTTATTTCAACGCGTGCCTAAAAAAAATTATGAAACGTCATAACTTTCCCAGCACTTCACTTTTGTTCTGGACAGATAATATTTTAGTTTGTTAAATAATAGAATGCATTAACCTCTTCATCATCAACTAAAGAACAAACAAACAATTATATCCATCTTATTCAAAAACGAACTGTTTTTTTTTTGTGATTCCCGTCCAACAATAGTTTAGGATTTATTATCCGTTATTTCATGTGTATCGTGGCTTTTCAAAAAAAATTTTTTGGGTTCTGTCTTCTGAAAAAACACCACTCGTATGTTATATATAACTCACCATACATATGTTCCTGCCTCCAACTTCATTCATACCAATGTCGATCAATAGAGATTTACATTCACAACTCTTCTTTTTTTGTTTTTTTTTCGACATTTAGACGATTGACTTACAATGTGTAACCTGTAAAAAATTTAAAATTAAAAAAAAATTTGAAACAGGGGAGTTGGGGTAACGTTTACACGCGTCTGTCGTTCGGTTGGTTGGCGATTTCCAACTCGGTTAAGCTCTACGTCATTAGTTTGAAAAAGACTAAAAATAAATTAATAAAGAAACGTTTGCTTAATAGTGTATATTATTATGCTAAAATATTTTCAAATTCATCCATATTCTCCAACTCATCCTGTTGGTTAACCCTTTTCAACACCTCCTTCTTCGAACTCTCCTGTAAATAACCATCAATCAACAACTCATCCAAAATATGATACGCCTTATCAAACCCGAAAATGATATCTAATTCACAGACATTGCCATATAATTTATCCATCTGTTCCACGAATCGATGAATCACTTCTAACCCAATCAATTCATTATCATCAGAATCAACACCAATCACGAAAAACAAACTGGCATATCTTCGATAAATCACTTTCAAATCCTTGTATTCTAACACATTACACATCTTGGCTCGACGGGATAATATAATTGTGCTTAATTCACGAATGATTTTGGATTTTTCTTTCTGCAGTATTGTTTCGTACCATTTCGATAATCTATTTTTGCCCTGTCTTGATATAAGGAATAAGAATTTAATCGACATTGTTGTATGTAGTATGTTGATTTGATTTGATAGCTTTAACGTTTTTTTTTATCGTTGTTGTTGTTCTCTTTTTTTTTTCAAGTGAGATTCGTGTACTTTTGGAAATAATAGTCGTGTGTATTTCCGAATTTGATCTAGACCAAATATCTAAGGAATAGAGTCTATATGTCATGGTACAAAAAAAAAGACATGATAACATGATGCATGTTTATTTGATATGTTGTGTATAACATCAGTTAAAGAATTGCTTTATTGTTTGTGTATGTTTTGGTTGAACTTAATTCTATCTAAAGGATCACATAAATAGAAAAAATTACTAACCCGCCTTTGTCAAAATTTCATTAATAATTAGTTTAAAGTATTATTTAGTTGTTGTTCATTATTAATCTGGGCTTAAATCTCTCTAGTCTATAAATAATATTATAAAAAAGTATTTACGAATTATTGTTTGTTCTCTTTCTTTCTTTTTTATTGGATTCTGGACTCATTTCCACAATAATTATTGTTTCCTAAAAAGAAACAACACGAATTTTTTTTTATTTAATTTTTTTTTTTCAACACGATTTTCTTTCTTCTTCAAATCAACAACATAACACATACACCATACGACATGTTTCTGAAAATCATGTATAAACTACGATTATTCAATCGTCGTCGAAACAAATACACACTCATCAACTCACTTCTATTACTGATGGTATTCATCTATTTAATCTACTATTATTCCAGTCTATCATCATCCACAAGTTCAACAAATAGTGGATCAGTTATGATTAATGAAAAGGGGAATTATCAGCATTCATTATGGGATAACATTGGATCGTTTATATGGGGTACCAACACTAAACCATTTGAAGGAAATACCAAAGGTAATGAAAAACAAAAGGAAATGGAGAAAGAAGATACAGATGATGACGTGTCTCATGATGATAAAGAGGCTGTGGTGGAGAAAATCGACACACCTGTGATCAAAGAAGATGTGAAAGAGGAAGTGATAAAAAAGCCAGAAGTTGATGTGGTTAAGAAACCAACAGTCGATGAAGCCAATGCAAAACTAGAAGATGATGAAGCCAAAGCTAAACAAGAAGCTGATGAAGCTAAAGCCAAACAAGAAGCTGATGAAGCTAAATCTAAACAAGAAGCATTAAATAAACAAAACCTTAAATTAATCAAAGAACAACAAGATAAATATAATCGATTACATCCATTTGAAAAACAACGTTTAAGTCTTAGCTATGAATTTTACGATGACATTTTCAAAATTTTGCATTTGGGGAAACCACCCGTTACCAAACTAGATACCTATTTATCCAAAGAGCGTATCTATCATGCCCGTTACGATACCACCACTAAAGATGAAACCATTTTCAGTGAATCCTATTTATCCAAATTCTTGCATTTGAATCAATTACAATTACAATCCATGAAGAAATCACATCAATATGTCGTTGACAATTTACCCGAATCGGCTCCGGATGGATTATATAAGAAGAATGGGATTGTTTATGTTGCCGGTGGAAGTTTTAATTGGCTTACATTATTATCTATTAGACAATTACGTGCCGTTGGGTGTCATTTACCAATTGAAGTATTTATTCCGAAAATTGAAGAATATGAATCGGATTTCTGTGGAAGATTATTGCCTGAATTAGACGCCAGATGTGTATACATGAAGAATAGTCTTGTTGACCCAACTACCAATGATGGTGATGATGACCAAGATGATAAATACGCCAATAAGTTTGAATTCAAAGGATATCAATACAAAGCCATGGCGATTTTGTTGTCCAGTTTTGAAAATGTTCTTTTATTGGATAGCGATAACCTCCCGGCGCATAACCCAGAAAGACTATTTGAAACTGACCCATTCAAATCATATGGGTTGGTTGTATGGCCAGATTATTGGAAACGTGCTACGTCTCCTTATTACTATGATATTGCCAATATTGAAGTAAGTAATGAAATCCTCGGCAGTAAATATAATGAAGTGGAAGGGTCGTATTCTTTCGTGGCGAAGAATAAAGATGAAACTTTGGATTTGAAGCAAGTTCCATTACATCAACGTTTAGGAAGTATTCCTGATCCAACCAGTGAATCGGGGCAATTATTAATCTCCAAGAAAACTCACTTGAAACCGCTATTATTAGCATTATATTACAATTTATATGGTCCGACTCATTATTATCCATTATTCTCCCAAGGTTCCGATGGTGAAGGTGATAAAGAAACGTTTTTGGCAGCAAGTGTCACTTTGAAGAAGAAGTATTATCAAGTTTCCAAATTTCTTGTTTCATTGGGACATTTCAAAACCGAAGGTGGAGAATTTCAAGGATGTGGAATGGGTCAACATGATCCATATGAAGATTTACAATATATCCAAACTCGCGATGAGTATTTGAAAATCCCAAAATCAGACGAAAAGAAAAGACAAGATTTTTTGGCAACTAATCCGATTTTACAAACTGGTCCGAAGATTTTATTCGTTCATGCGAATTTCCCGAAATTGAATCCGTGGAATTTAAAAGAAAAGAAGGAGATTTTTGATAAGAATGGGAAGAGATTAAGACTTTATGGTCCAGGGATGACACAGAGAATAGGATACGATTTTGAATTGTATCAATGGGAAAGCATGAAGTTGTTGATATGTATATATGATGTTCAATTGGATATTTTCAAAGGTATCAAGAGATTAGATTTATGTGATGAAGTTTTGCAACAATTGAGATTTTTAAAAGCACCTAAATAGTGATGTTTGTTTGTGTTTGTGTGTGCATGATCTATAGAAATTCTAGATAAAGTTTACGAAATGATTTGTACAACTCAAATCCGACATGGTGAAATCAAGATTTGGATCACAGGTGCACTTGTTCTGCAAATACACCGATATATCCCTCGGACATTGTAAATATGGTGGATGATAATACCCAACATCATCAAACCAAATCAAATCCTTTTTTTGCAACAATAACGCTACCGCAATCGTATGAATCGGTGCATCACCCCATCGTTCATAAAAAAACCCACCTTTTGCATCCAAAAACTGGAAAAATTCCTCATATTCCTCACCCCTAAAAAACTCCAAATCAGCAATCTCGAAATTCGTCCAAAAATGACATAAATTAAACCATCCAAACTCATTAACAACCATCCCCACCAACTCCCTCTCTCTAACCTGTCCTCCCTTCATTTCAACAAACTCAACCACAGTCTCCCATAATGTCGGTATCGTGCCAGCATATTCAAACAAACTAATCACAAACCCATAAACCTTCCCTTTTTGTTTCATTCTCACGAACAAATCATCCCTGACATCACACAACAACCTCACCCCGGGTTCTATTCGCCAATAATACCGATACTCCCTCACGAAATCATGCTTATAGAAAAACCCACTGAAATAACGACACATGAATCGATAACTCACACTATCACCATACGGGACATCCGTCATTGTCTCTCTTGCAATATCTACTCTTGTCATGTTGATATGGTCAGGATATGACCAATGTGCATGGGGGATGATTCCGAAATTGATTCGTGCGTACGGGATGTGGTTGGTGACGAGGTAGATGAAGTCGTAGTTGAATGGTTCGTCGTTGAGGAACGTGTAGTCGTAGTTGTGGTCCTTGTTGAATCGATCTTGGATGTTGGTGATTGTCTCGAGGACGGAATAGATGTCGCTGTTTCGACATAACATTAGCATGGTTGCGTTTTCTCGATGTGGTGTTGGTGTCGGTAGGGGTTTTTGAATGCATAGGTTTGTGGATATGTGGGTGGTGTTTGTGGATTGGAGATATGTTTTGAAATCAGGGTCCGAGGTGTATTGGTAACAATTGGAACCAGTGGATGGAGATGAAGGGGTGGTTGATTTGAAGTTTATTTGGGAATGGTGGATGAATCGATCTAGGTTGAATGGAAAAACAAATAATAAAATTGCAATTAAAAAAATAGGTAGATGCCGTAGCATGATTATCCATGGGACTCTTATCGAATAATTGTAGTTTGAAAAATTATTTGGTCTAATTTACGGGTTTCTTTTTTTTCTATTTTTTTTTCTATGATGGGAGACGACGATACAGTCTTTTTACTTTTTATTCGTAGTAGTGCGCAAGAATTTTCATAATAATTAGGACAAAAGTATTCGCCCAGTAAAGCTTACACAAAGTAAAGAGACTGCACAAATAATTTTGGCGAGCTTTTATGAAAATTTTTATCCATTACTACGAAAAAAAAGTAAAAAGACTGTAACAAGTGGTTTTATGCAGGAATCTTATACTAAAATGGAAAAAAGAAAAAACTATAAATAGAGAACGACAACCACGTCGAAAGAAAAAAAAAATGAAGAAGAAGAAAACTAACCATCATCAAAGATTTCACAAATTTTTCTTGTTGAATAGCCCGTCATTTGGTCCCTTATATATAAATCTTCCTATTATTTTAGGAATAAGTAAGTATAATATCACTAACTTTTCACTTATCTTTCTAGCTCAAGTTTAAAATGAATATATATATGCTTTTATTGTACAGTTAATGAAATTATTGTCCACTGTAGTATTTTATTATCTATCATCACATTGCGTATAGTTGATATTACAACCAGACCGTTATAAAAACTTATCAAGATCAATCTAAAGAAGGAAACAATCACACAACCTAGGAGGGATCTCGATTCGTAGAACTTAACCAGACTTTGACTAGTCGGTAGAAGAAAACAGAGAAGACAGATTGAATGAAAAGTGCGTAGAAACAAACGTTGAAAGTGAGAAGGTGTTCATAGGTGATAACTGAAAATTTGGTGTTCTTTTCTTTTTCTATTTTTTTTTTTCAGGAGTAAAATCATGACACCAGACAGAGAGAGAAAATATAGAAAAAGAAAAAAACTATAAATAGAGAAGGAAAATCACGAAAAAATGAAAAAAAAAATTGGAGAAAAAAAATGTCTCCCATAATGTAATGGAAATATTTTGCGGTTTATGTATGAAGCTTTAAAGATGTATGTGTCATTTGTGAATCGCTTTAATGTTATATAAGTTTGAAACTTATTTTGTATTATTAACTTTTAATTTATCTTTCTAGCTCAAGTTTAAAATGAATATATAAATATACCTTTTGTTATACTGTTAAAGAAATTATTATCGAATGTAGTATTTTATTATCTATCATCACATCATGTACAAGTTGGTATTGCAACCAACGATAAACGAATCTAAATATTTATCTAGATCAATCTAAAAGAAGAAAGCAAACAAACAAACAAAGAGAATTGCTATGATTCGTAACACTTACCCACATGGTACATATATCTTGTTGGTAGAACACGAGAAGGAACGAAGGAAGGGGGGCGTGGGTGGGGATGGAATTCCTCGAAATAATTTTTCCTTCTTTCGCTGCGTGTTGCTTTAAAATAATTTTTTGTTTTGACTTTTCTTTTTTGGCGTTTGCAAGTAAAAAAAAAAACCGATAGGAACCACGTTTTCTACTTACTCCATCCTAAAGTTTGATCCGCCACTTTTCATGTCATCGCGCACATTACATAATTCACTGACTTACGTTTGCTTGGCCCACATGTCTTTAGGTGTCGTAAGAATGTAGAAGATGAGATTGCTATGTTATCTCTCGAGAGTATTTCATCTCTCCTTGAAAATTTATTATCTCCACCAGTTTGGTTTGTTTGTTGAGTGTATTTCCTCCTCCTCTTCTTCCTCCCCTCAATAATAGATTGTTGGAAAGTGGATATTCATTGTTTAATTGGGAAGTGTGTATGCGCGTGTTTCTGTTTTTGTTTTTGCATTTTTTTCTTTCTTTGTAATATTACAATTATACCGGAGTTTAAGGGAAAAAGTATATAAACTAAACTAAATATCTTTGTTTTTTTTTGTTTTTCTTTTTTTTATCTGATAAATCCATTTGGTTTATCTTTTTCTAATTCTTTTGATTATTTTTCATTTTTGTGAAATCTTCATTTTCTGTTTTCTGTTTTTTGTTTTTTTTTTGTTTTTTGTTTGAAGTGGTTATCTTCTCTTGATAACTCTCACTCCAAATTTTTCAAAATTATCATCATCACTCATTTTTTTTCTTTCTTTCAAGAACCGCTAAAAAAAACATTTTTAACAACAACAACAACAACAACAACAACATCAGAGAAACAGAAAAAAAAAATTTTTTTTATTTTATTCCTTTTTTTTTTTTTTTTCTTTTTTTTTTTTTTTTTTGATTTATTTTTAACAACCCTTGAAAATACAGTAATTTGTTTTTCACATCAAACATATCAAATACTCCCACCCCCCTCCCATATATATAAATACATTATTATTCTAATGACGACATGTCCACTAATAATAATTCACCTTCTTCCTTATCTCCCTCATCGGATTTCCCTCCTTCTTCATCTGCAAGTTTATTGTTAACTGGAAGAAAAGCTGCTCGTTCACTAAGGATCTTTCAAGACTTTTCAACAAATACTACTAATCCTAATCCTGATGATAATATTGATGACCATGACCATGATGAAGATGATGATGATGAGTGTCATCATATTGGAGATACTACAACCACCACATCAACAACAACAACTACTACAGCCACTACAACATTAACAAATCCGGTAAAATTATTATCTAGTCCGGTTAAAGAAAAAATATCTAATGAGTTGGATTTAGAACCATTATCTTCTGCCACTTATATTCCTCATACACCAGCTAATGAAAATCTACAAAATGATGAAATTATTCTACCCGGGGAGTTATTGGATGAACCGCTTACCCCTATACTGTCCATCAAACCACAACATCTAACCGCTAATTTGGAATATGATCATACCATTAATGGTGACATAACTAAAATTTCATCAGTTTACAATAAAAATGACACTGCCACTGAAACTACCACAAATAATGATACCACCTTGTCAAAACAAAAGAGTCGTAATAGATCTGGTTCAGTTGAACTAGAACAAGTTTTTAAGAATTCTCGATCGGTGACACCATTTGATGAAGAGTTGTTATTTAAGAATAAAGTGGGTGGAGAATCACAGTTCCCATTAACAGTGGAATTACGACCATTTAAAAATAAAGTTGGTGGTCATACGGCGATTTTTTCCTTTTCCAAAAGAGCAGTTTGTAAAGCTTTGGTTAATCGTGAAAATATTTTTTATGAAACTATTGAACTTAATCATCCGCAATTATTGAAATTCATGCCTAAATATATTGGAGTTTTGAATGTTCGTTATTCAAGTGTGATTAATGAAAAAGAAATTAAAAAATCGAAAAAAGATAAGAAAAGTCATTGTCATCTGCACCACCACCGACAACATGAAGAAAATGAAGATATTGAAGAAGAAATTAATTTGAAAAGTAAAAATTTGGATACAAGTGAAATTCATAATGGAAAGTACTATAGTAATAACAACAACGACACAGATACCACTAACAACGACCAAGCACCGGAAGTTTTACTAGATGATAATATGCATATAATTCCAGATAAATTATGGAAACAATATTCAAGTTCATTTTCGTCCCCTAAATTTGGTTTAGATGTGAGTCCGGTCCCAAGTTTAACCAATTCTCCAGTACAAAGACCAAATGTTGGGTCAACATCGGTCAATACCGACTTGCAAGTTCAAGTATTGCAAGAAGTTTTCCAACCATCGTTGAAAATTCATGATAATGATGTGTTTACTATGGATGATGAAGATCAAGAGAGAAGTGCTAGTTTCACACTCAACGGTGGATATATGAATGGTGATATTGGTGGTGGTGGTGATACCAATACCATTACATCTGTGCCATCTTCCCCTGATGTATTACTTCGAAAACATACCAGATTTGAAAGATTTATCTTGTTAGAAGATTTAACTAGTAACATGAAACAACCATGTGTGTTGGACTTGAAAATGGGTACGAGACAATACGGAATAGAAGCATCATCTAAAAAACAACAATCTCAACGTGCTAAATGTTTATCTACCACCTCACGGAAACTTGGAGTACGAGTATGTGGATTACAAATTTTCAAACACGATAATCAACGATTCATCAAGGATAAATATTTCGGAAGACGGATAAAAATTGGTAAACAGTTTTGTAAAATATTGGCCAAGTTTTTGTACAATGGTCATGACGTCTATTCATTGCTTGTTAGAATTCCTCATTTAATCAACCAACTTAAAGAATTATATCTGGTGTTTGTTGGATTACCAGGGTACAGAATGTATGGAAGTCTGATTTTGTTAATGTATGAAGGAGGCGCAGAAAATCATGATCAAGTGATGGTTAAAATTATAGATTTTGCTCAATCAGTCATTTCCGAAGAAGAAATCGAACAGGCAAATATCCCACCACAACATCCAAATTTACCTGATTTAGGTTATTTACGTGGTCTAAATTCTTTGATTGCATATTTCATATTGATTTTTGATATCTTAACAAACACGAAAATTAGGAATCCAGAGGATATGGCGGTGTGGATAGACCGTAATCGGAAACATCTTGAAGAGCAACCATGTTCGTGGTTGGATGATTATGGAGAAGTTGAAAATTTAAAAGATGGTGGCATTAATGAAGATTTAGTTGATGATCCATTTGAAATTCCTTATCCAGAATATACTATCGAAGAAGATGAAGGGATTTCAGAGTAAATAAATGAATAAATAGCTAAAAGTTTTGTAGGTGAGATAGTGTAATAAAACAAAAAAAATTATAATAATATTTTCTAGATCAATTTTTTTCGTTTTTGAGGCTATTTACCCCAAAGTTGACGCAAAACCAAACGACTTAAAAGAAAATCCTCGGAAAAACTTTAAAATGATTGGACCTATTGATGTTGTTGATGGTAGCTTTGGTTATTTACTTGTGGGGGTCGAGTTTGAGCTAAGAATTGAAAAAAATCAATAACGCACCCAACATCGCCACGAAACCAAAAATAAAATTAAATATTCGTGGCAATTTTTTTAAAAAAAGAAAAATTGGACAGCAATGATTCCGCGACACCACGTCAAAACCGTCATCTCCGCCTTAAATCTAGAAATATTTTTTATTCGCTCGATATTGCAAAGTGGAACAAAAACCAACAATAAGAAAAAAAAAAAATTTTTTCTTCCTCTCCTCCCCACCTTGTCCAATAATCTAAACTTTTTTTTTTTTGTTTTCATACATGGCTCTACTTTCTCTCTAACCGAAAAATAAATTAATTAAATTAAAAAAAAAAAAAATTTCAAACCACTTCTTTCTTTCTTCTTCTTTTTCTTTCATTCACCACATATCTATTCAGACTTACTTATCTAACTATGCCACGTCGTACTAGTAACGCGCCATCTATCCCCGTTATAGCCACCATCGACATCGGTACCACCTCAGCCCGAGCCATTTTATTCAATCGTGAAGGTGAAGAAATCGCCAAACACCAGATTGAATACTCCACCACTGCTTCCGAAGCCCCACCTGATTCATCTTCCAACACTGATCAATTCAGAAGAAGATCTTCGTTGATGAGACAAAACGAACCGATTTTCTCTGCTGAAGGGATTGCTATTTCCATCAATGATAATGTCATGATTGAAAATAACCAATCTAGTGTTGGTCCAACTTTGAGATTCCCGCAACCGGGGTGGGTCGAGTGTATGCCGGTGCATATCTTGGCTAATGCCGTTCAATGTTTGGTTGCGTGTTTGATTTCATTGAGAAAAATCAATCAGAATCCAAATTTGAAGTTGAAGTATAAGGTTAAGGCAATTGGAATTGCGAATATGAGAGAAACGACTATTGTTTGGTCAAGAAAGACTGGGAAACCATTGAGTGGAGGGATTACGTGGACCGATACGAGAACTCTGGAAATTGTTCAACATTTGGAGAAGATGATTGATGATGATAGAAAAGCGGAATTGAAAGAAAAAACCGGGTTACCGTTATCGACATATTTCTCTGCTGCTAAATTGAGATGGTTGTTGGATAATGATGATGTTATTAGAGAAGAATACGAAAAGGGGGATGGGAATTTGATGTTTGGTACGGTTGATACTTGGTTGATTTATCATTTGACTAAAGAAAAAACTTTTGTTTCTGATATCACCAATGCTTCAAGAACTTATTTTATGGATTTGGAAACTTTGGATTATGATGATGATTTATTGGATTTCTGGGGGATTGATCCTACTAGAATTAGAATGCCTAAAATTGTCTCATCTTCGGAATTTTATGGGGAATTCGCCGCACCAAATTTATCTAATTTAGGATTCCACAACAAAATCACGCAAGAAGCATATGATATTTTGAAAACCATTACTGGGGTTCCAATTTGTGGTTGTTTGGGTGATCAATCAGCATCACTTGTTGGTCAATTAGCTTTCAGTTCCGGTGCTGCCAAATGTACCTATGGTACCGGTGCGTTCCTTTTATACAACACTGGTCCTCATAAATTAATCAGTAAACAAGGGGCTTTAACTACTTTTGGATATTGGTTCCCAACTTTAGATGGAACTGATGGTAAACCTCATTATGCATTGGAAGGGTCGATTGCTGTTGCTGGGTCGATTATTCAATGGTTAAGAGATAACTTGAAAATGATTGATAATGCCAAAGATATTGGTCCATTAGCTTCTCAAGTTGAAAATTCCGGTGGGGTTGTATTTATTCCTGCTTTTTCAGGGTTATATGCTCCATATTGGGATCGTGGATCTAGAGGTACGATTTTCGGAATGACTCAATATACTTCGGCATCACATATCGCCCGTGCTGCTTTAGAAGGGGTTTGTTTCCAAGTTCGTGCTATTTTAAGAGCCATGGCTAATGATGCTGGTGCTTCGGAAGATTTCTTGGAAGATGCATTAAGTTGTCAAAATGAAGATCGTCCATTATCTACATTAGCCACTGATGGTGGTATGTCTAAAGCAGATGAAGTTTTACAAATTCAAGCCGATATTTTAGGACCTTGTGTTACGGTTAAACGTGCAATTACTCCTGAATGTACTGCATTGGGTGCTGCTATTGCTGCTGGGTTATCTTTCAAGAATGAAGAGGATCGTATATGGAAAGATTTGGATGATGTTGTCAGCGCCATTACCGGAGCTAGTGATGATGGATCTGATTCGGAATGTAAAAAAGGTAATGAATTCCATGCTCAATTACCAGATGATACTAGAAGAAAGAATTGGAAGCGTTGGGAAAGAGCTATTGATAGAGCTAAAAGTTGGTTAGATGATGATGATAAATGATATTTAGATTAATTTATTCATGCAAAGTATTTTATAGATTTTTATATTTTTATTTTAGACAAAAACACAAAGAGAGATATTACAAAACACACCTATTTTTCATCGAATGATGAGTCGTAGTCATCGATATCCACTTCGGATGAATTTTCAAATGATCTTTCATAAATCACATGGTTCAAGTTTTCAATATTGAATGTACTGTCAGCAACTTCTTCATCCGTGCTTTTCTTCTTCTTCGGTTCATTGAATATCAAATCATTGAAAAACTTACTTGTTTGTTTCGTCAAAACATCAAACTTTTGATTTGACGTTTTAATCAAGTTCTGGAAATCTTCGCCTTGATTATTAAACAACAAACTTGCCTTTTTCTTAACATTCAAAAACTCTTCATTCTGATTACTAAACAACAAACTAGCCTTCTTCTTAACATTATTACACTCATTAATCGTTTTATTCATCACGAACGATGCCTGTTTCTTCAACGGACTAATTTCTTCTCCCCTTTCTTCATTACTATCATTACTAATCAACCTAATGTCTCGATCTGTTTTCAAATATGCCTGTTTATAAACATCCTTAGTATTTCCTCTCAATATCTCTTCTTGTCGTTTAACATCCTCCAATTTCTTCGCGATTTCAAACAATTCCTGTTTTTTCAAAACTAATTGTTTTTCATACTCGTGAACCTGTGCTTGTTTCGTCGAGTACTTCTCTAGCAACTCTCTCTGTTGAATATGTAATTGATTAATGGTGTTTTGTGGATCTGACGTTGGTGGTTGCGAGACACAATCTATAGCTAAGCCGATTTTGGATGGTGATTTATTTACGGTCCTTGTTGGTGATTGGCGTTGTTTTGGTGGGGATAATGCGAATTTAACTAATCCCGTTGATTCACTGATTTTCCTATTTCTTGGTGGAGTGGTTGGAAGTTTGTTTGGAGAGATCGGAGTAAGGATATTTTTCTTTGCAGGTAAAGAAGCTGCAAATTGTTGTTTGTGGTATTGGGTTGTTGACATGATGACGAATGAAT
This sequence comes from Candida maltosa, assembly GCA_030582995.1. Lineage (NCBI taxonomy): Eukaryota > Fungi > Ascomycota > Pichiomycetes > Serinales > Debaryomycetaceae > Candida > Candida maltosa. Next base: position 19,051 of record JAKTXQ010000071.1, read on the forward strand.
AAGTAGATGGACGTTATCGTCTAAATAAATAAATTTGTGGAATAGAAAAGAGAGAAAGAGAGAGAGAGAATGAAAAGATTTATTATTATTTTTTGTATGTATTATTTTAATTTAATTTAATATTAAAAAAAAAGGGTGGAGTCGGAGATCAAAGAATGATGGAAGGAAAAAAAAAAAAATTTTTTTTTTTTTTTGGTAATTTCTAGATTTGGGTAAATTCAAAACATTTGTAATTTTTGCAACATCTCACTTTTTTTTTGTATCACGTGCAAAGCCAACATTAATTTTTTTTTATTTATTGAGAAGCTCGTGAAATTTTATTAAACCACCAAAAATTAAAAGAACGGCGAACAAAATTTTTTTTTTTTCTTGTGTTGTTTTGATTTGAAACTTTCAATAAATAAAAGAAGAAGAAAAGAAGAAAAAAATATACAAAAAGAAAAAAAAAAAATTTTCCATCTTTCTTTTCTTTCCTTTCTTCTCTTTCTTTTTGTTATTTACTTACTTATAACTGAATTATCAATTATGTCCTGTTTTGCCAAAGTTAAATGCTTCTTAGCATGTATTATCGTTTACTACATTTCCTATTTATACAATTACAAATGTCCATCATTGACTCCATTAGAACAAGCTGTTGAAGGTGTTACTGAAACTGTCTTACATCCATTACATTCTCACCATTCTGTTCTTTGTGAATACTTACATTCTGGTATTGATACTGTTCAACCTTATCACGCTAAAGTTCACGATTTCTTGGATGAACATATTCATCAACATCCATTATTTATTGAATATAAAATTGAAGATAAATTAACTTCTGCTAAGAAACAATTCAGTACTTATGTTTACCCTTACATTAATGAATTGTATACATTTACTGATGCTTTAGAAGTTCAAGCTTATGCTGTCGTAGAAGACCTTCAACAAAGATTAAAACAAGATTGATTTAGTTTGTTGAATGAGTTTAGTATTATTTATAGTGTTATACCTTATGATTAAATAAATAAATAAATATACATATATTATATTATACAAAAAATATTGAGATATCGTTGAACGGTTGATGGATAATTTTTTTTGACGGATAATAAGAAAATTTACCATATGAAATTTTGTTTTCCTCGTCCCCTCCCCTTACTTCATTCCATTCATTTGCCTCGCTAAATTATTTAGAATTATCCGTTGAAAGAAAAAACAAAAAACGTCTAGAACGTGTGTTTCAGTATAATCACGGAGTTTAAAGTTAGACATTTTACCCCGGACTTATCCAATTACATAACCAACTAAGTATAAATTATATCCGACAAACTCTGATTATGTAATAACAACCACCATCAAAACTCAAATCCAAAACTTAACTTCAATTATGTAATTTGACAATTCGTAATTCCTCCATCTATCTAAAACACCCCCCAACATTTTTCCCTAATTATACGCACCCAGAGGAAAAAACGATGATCAAAAAAAAAAAAACATCGATAAATCACAACAAAAAAAAAAATCTAATACTTTCCGACATTCATAATCAACACCATCCCATTCGTTTTTGATAAAAACTCATAATGACCAATGGAAGAATCAAGTTAATTGGTGGATTGATCACGTTATATTTATTCTACGTATGGACATTCGTCTGTCCGCTCACCACCACCTCCAACTCCGGCACCTTCAACAATAACACTGATAAGTTACTATTGACTCCGATAAACTATCATTTCTGCTCCATCAGCAATATCTACCTCAAGCCACATGTCTTGCCAATCTATGAAAACAATATCAGTCCAGTCCTCAATGACTTGGATGATCGTTTTGAAATCAGCGATAAGTATGAATCCATTGTCGGGTATGTGAATCTGATTAATGAAGAGTATGGAATCATGGAGCGTGTATTGAGTATAGGTGACCATATCGCCGACCATATCCAATGTGGAATTGATTCATGGAACAAGAATGTTGTGCCACGATTGATCATCTATTGGGCCCTTGTGAAACATGCGTTTGATGAGTATGTTGTGAAGAATGTAGTATGGGGTTTGGAACAAGTGAAGGCGATTGGTGTAGTGCAAGATGTGATTTATTGGATTGATAATAATGAAGTCATTGTTAAATTGAAGACTTCGAAACAGGCATTGAAGTTTCATGAAAAATCAAAGTTTATTCAGAATGAAGTTAAGAATTTTATTAATTCGAATGAGTTTAGTCCAAGGGTTTTTAAAGATAATGTGATTCAAGTGGTTAAGGATATTATTGGTGATAAGGGAGAGAGTGAGGAACGTGATGACAAATATAGTGATGGAGATGTGGGATCTTCAGATGATGGATATTCGGAAGATGATGAATTTAGTGAAGAGGATTTAGAACCGGAAACAGTTATAATTACATCAACTATAGTTGTCAGTGAAAGCAGTGTCAATTCAACTGCTTCATCATCATCATCAGACGAAGATGAGGACGAGGAAGAAGCGGAAGAAGAAAATAAGGCGATTTCAACTGATGATCCAATTTTGGGACCAATTTATCATGAGATTAATTATTGGGAAACCAAAGTCAATAAAACCATTGGATTAGCCATTAAGAATTTAGAATATGAAATGAATCCAATCATTGATGAAAAAATTGAAAGCATAAAACCAGAAATCAGTTCGATTTTACAATATTTACAAAAAACTGATCATTTACTTTATAAGAAAATGCATGAGAAAATCTCCCTCATCAATCAAGATTATGCATTAATGAAAGAAACCAACGATACCGAAATTGAAACTATCAATCGTCAAGAAATCAGAGATGATATTTCCAATTGTACGAAAATCAATGAAGATGAAGGTGAAAAAATCCAACAAATATTAATTTCCAGCCATGAGGAATTATTAGTTGTCTATTTTGAGAAATTACAAGAAACTATTGATATTTTGGAATCATCAAGTGAACAAATCATCAATGATTTCCAGAATCAATTAAATGCGTTGATTTCACAATTGACCACTGAAGAAGATGAAATTAATTGGTTTTTCTGGAAGAGATTCCATGCTATCAAATCTCTGTTGTTTGATTTCAGAGATAATATTTATAATCAAGCAAATTTATACAAGGAAAATATTAATGAATATCGTAAACAACAACAAAAACGTCAGAATCAACAAGACGAAATTTTGGGGTTGAAGAAATGGGAAGATTATTTGAAGAATGTTGAGTTTACTTTGAATTTCTTGCTTAGGGATAATATTGAATATTTGCAAATCATTAGAGCTAAAGCTAATATTGCTTTCCAAATGAGAGAAGGGTTGGTTATGGATTTGTTAGAAGAAAGAGAAAGACAAGAAAAAGAAAGAGAAGAATTGGAAAAACAAGAAAAAGAAAGAGAAGAGTTGGAAAGACAAGAATTGGAAAGACAAGAATTGGAAAAACAACAAGAATTGGAAAGACAACTAGTGTTGCAAAAGGAGAGAGAACTTGAAAGTGAACAAGAAGTGAAAGAAGAATCAAAAAAAAGTTCAGAAGAAGAAATAGAATCAGAGAAAGACAGCAACGTCGAAGGAGAACACACCGACCTGAAAGAAGGAGAAGAACAAGAAGAGGTGCTTGAAAATGATACTCAACCAATTGAAGAGCCAATTGTTATAAAACAACTAAATGACTCAATTGTTGAAGATAATGAATCCCTGGACGTTGAAAGTCCGATTGATGTTGAAGTGGAGGTGGAAGATGAAGATACCCCAGATTTTGATTCTAAAACCCGAAGAGACAATGAACAACAACAAGAAGAAGAGGTAGAAGTAGTGGAAGAAGTGATTGAAGAAGTAGTGGAAGAAGAAGAAGATTAGGTTGAAGAGAGGAGGGGAAGAGAGAGAAAGAAAGTGTATAAATATAGGGGGGTTATGACAATGGTGATTGTAATTATTATTATTGTTATTATTGTTAATTTGTATGAGTTTTATTTTTAATAGATAATCAAATAAATAAATTGTTGTGAAATCCTAAAAATGAGAGGTGTAATATAGTTTCTGTATTGGGTGTAAACTGAAAAAAAAAAATCGTAAATCCAATAAATTAAAAATTAAATTAATCAATCAAAGTTGAGATAAAGATAAGAAGAAGAAGAAGAAGAGGAGACTAAGGAAATGGTTAATAAATAATAATTCTAATCAATTTGTGTAACCATCATGATTATGTGTTATTTGTAACTTGAAACAAAAAAAAGGGGTAACCTATAAAGAAAGAAATGAAAGGCTTGTTATAGATTACTTGATCTTGAAGTAGTTTCAAGTATAACAAAATAGAGCAACCTGATTGGACAATGATAAAAAAAAAGATTTAAGAAAAAATAAATATTGTACATTTTGGCCAAAAAAAAAAAAAAGGTGGAGTAAACAAAGCGGAGCCCTTTTTTTTTATCTTTATCAATATCAAACTCATTTTTTCTTAATCAGTATTATTTATTTATTACAAAGTTAAAATTTTGTCTTGATATCAACTTATTGGAAACCCTTATCAAATTAAAATATTTATAAAATTGATATTGAGGCAATTTCTCTGATTATTATCATCAGATGTTGAAGATTTCAATATTCACTTCGATTTCACTTCACATGATTTTTCCTGTTTTGTGAACTTTAGGACGAACTAGGAAAGAGAAGAGAAGGATGGAAGGAGACAACCGCGCGCGCGGAACAGAAGAGCAAAAAATTTGTGAAATTTGACATCCATATTAGACAGAGTAAAAAAAATTTATTAATCAAAGTGCTGCACACACCAAGGCGGAAGATTATTAAATCAGTACCTCTAATTGGTTCTCTAAAATAAACCATCGATGTACATACATCATATCTCCTATTGTTGGATATACTTCGGGTATCATAATCAACTACAAATTTGAAGGGAAGTCAACTTGAAAAAAAAAAAATGGAAAAAAACCTGCAGAGAGTGATGTCCCTAAAAATCATGGACAACCGGATGTAGTAATCTCTTCCCAACAATGAAATCTCATCGTAGTCTCGTGTGAATCATACAAATATGTTTTAAACCGTGCTCTCTTATTAACATACTCCTGTATATCACATGACTACATTCTATGTAATAGTTGAAACTAACTCCGGTCAACACAGGGCATTTTTTTTTTTTGCAAACTGGTATACCGACGGGATGAAAAGAGAGAAAAAAAATAATACGTAGGAATAGGGCTACCTATGCAAAAAAATTTATTTCCCTCATACACGAAATATAGTTCTTGTATTGCTAACCCGAGCTTTTCTCTTTGGATCACTCGTTGTTGTTGGACCCCCACACACAATCCAGTCGAGGTTTTTACCAACTTAGGAGTTTGGATCTTGATTTCCCAAAAGAATTGAAAATGGAATAAATAAAAAAAATCAAGGTTAAGTACCCGACATACAGGAGGCGATATTCCTTTAAACCTGACAATATCAGGAAATACTCATTATAAAACCTTTCTTAACCAAAATTAATTATATGCAGTATATACCTCCAATATTTTTGATTGGCTGTGATAAAGATCACCATTGTCTTATCCGGAATTTATCTACCGTTTCTTTTTTTTTTTAAACATTTCTTTTTTTTTTTTTTTTCCTATGGAAGGTTTTATATGCATTACAAAATAAATTTTTCTATCAGAAAAATTCTGCAACTATTTTCTGAAAATATAAATAAACCAAAAAATGTCCTTTTCTTTTCTTCTTATCCTTTTTTAAAAACTTCTTATCTTTTTCTTTTCCTCATAGACTTAGACCTTTTTTAGTTCTTTCTTTCATTTCCTCCTCAATTATCTCATAAAAGACCGTTCAAGGTTAAACAATTATACATATACACATACATATACACAATGTCTGTCCCACTTACTGAACAAACTGCTATTTTAGCTAAATATTTAGAATTACCACAAAGAGGTAAAGTTCTTGCTGAATACGTTTGGATTGATGCTGAAGGTAACACTAGATCCAAATGTAGAACTTTATCTAAAAAACCAACTTCTGTTGATGATTTACCAGAATGGAACTATGATGGTTCTTCTACTGGTCAAGCTCCAGGTCATGATTCTGATGTTTACTTGAGACCTGTTGCTTTCTACCCTGATCCTTTTAGAAAGGGTGATAATGTTATTGTTTTAAACGAATGTTGGAACAATGATGGTACTCCAAACAAATTTAACCATAGACATGAATGTGCTAAATTGATGAAGGCTCATTCTTCTGAAGAAGTTTGGTTTGGTTTAGAACAAGAATATACCTTATTTGATCAATACGATTACCCATACGGCTGGCCAAAAGGTGGTTTCCCTGCTCCTCAAGGTCCATTCTATTGTGGTGTCGGTACTGGTAAAGTTGTTGCCAGAGATGTTATTGAAGCTCATTACCGTGCTTGTTTATACGCTGGTTTAAACATTTCTGGTATTAACGCTGAAGTTATGCCATCTCAATGGGAATTCCAAGTTGGTCCATGTGAAGGTATTGAAATGGGTGATCAATTATGGATTGCTCGTTATTTATTGCAAAGAGTTGCTGAAGAATTTGCTGTTAAAATTTCTTTCCATCCAAAACCATTAAAGGGAGATTGGAATGGTGCTGGTTGTCATACTAATGTTTCTACTAAAACTATGAGAGTACCTGGTGGTATGAAGGTTATTGAAACCGCTTTAAGTAAATTGGCCAAGAGACATAAAGAACATATGTTGTTGTATGGTGCTGATAACGATCAAAGATTAACTGGTCGTCATGAAACTGGTCACATGGATACTTTCTCATCTGGTGTTGCTAACAGAGGTGCTTCCATTAGAATTCCAAGACAAGTTGCTAAAGAAGGATATGGTTATTTCGAAGATAGAAGACCAGCTTCTAACATTGATCCATACTTGGTTACTGGTATCATGGTGGAGACAATTTGTGGTTCTATCCCAGATGCTGATATGGCCAAAGAATTCCTTAGAGAAAGTGACGAATAGATGATTTAAACCCAAAAAAAAAAACACCCTTCCCAAATAAAAAGTTGTTAATATTTTTTTTTTCCTTCCTTCATTTACACACATAAACACACATATGTATATTGTATAATTTTGATTTTTTAGTTCATGATTCTTTTTTTTTTTTTAATAATTTAATATTATTATTCATTATTCTTATTTATTATTTTTTTGGTTTACTTTTAATAAAACACGATACGATTTTAGATTTTCGGAATTGTAAGATTTAGTAAGGGCTAGAACCAACGCGCGGGTGCGGAAAATTTTTTTTCTTTCTTTCCTGATTTCGCCTAATGTTAAAAAATCCCAAGAAATTGCGGGATTTTTTAGTTTCTTTTTTTCCTTTTTCTCTTTCTCTTGCTCTTTGCTCTTTTGCTGTGTTAGATGGAAAGGAAGGCGATGTACGCGCGCGATGTAATGTATTCAATTTGTGTGATTATTGACACAACTTCTAAATTAAGAAATTCTAATATCCAAAGCATGTAATTAAAATTAATTTGTACTAATTTTCCCGAAATGACTCCGTCCAAATTCGTGATCAAACATATACATGAAACATCTGTAAACTCTTCAAATCAGGAAAACCCATTTTGTTTTTTTACAACCATGGCTGGTTTTTTTTTTGATCATCATCATTCATTTAATTTTTTTTTTTTTTTTTCGAGTGGTTGCAATTTTTTAATCTTAAAAAATTACCAAATTGGAACAATATTACCGAAATGATATTTTTTGTAAACATTGTGTAGATTTTCCAATGACTTTTGATGATTGTTGATAAAAAGAGAATTTGAGTTGCAAAAAAAAGTAAATGCCATCACCAAGAATCGAACTTGGGTCTAATCGGAATTGTCCTCGTAGCGTTTTGAACACCACAACGATTTATAATGACCACTATACTATGATGGCAGATTATATACAGGAATTAACAAGGTCAAAGTGCGAAACGACTGAGACAAATGGAAATTCTGTAAAGTTTTGGAACTGGTAGTTACACCGCGTGGGTACATTTTGATTTCAATTTATGTACTCTATTATGTCTATTAATTTTCTATTTAAATGCATGGTCGGATTGGTTAGTAAATATATCTATATCCTGTATTGGTTTGATAAGTGGTTTCCCCCATAAATAACTTAAAGTAACACTTCCAACTATCAACACCATCAGTGTGGCATAACAACTGATGAAATTCTCTAAATTAAAATCCCAGAAATTAACTATTCCATTTCCAAATATTATAACAATTATATTAACAATCGTGAAATAACTGAAAAATCGCATTGGGAAAGATGCCACATAGTATAATTTCTGATGATCTATTGAATTGTAAACCAACGCTTTTCTGAATTGAAGATAACTAATCAGAATAAATAACCACATGAGTAAACCTGATGTTGAACATAAATTAATTAACAATTGGAAGAATACATCAACTGTTTTGAACTTGGACAACAATGAAATTAATCCAATCGATGAGGTTAATAAAACTGCATTTACAGGGACACCTGATGACGTGGTTTTGCCGAAAAATTCTGGGAAATAATCTTCTTCAACCATAGATATCAAACATCTTGATCCGAAATAAATATTCGAATTAGCGGCGGAGATCATGGATATCAATATGATAAAGTTGAAAAAATTCAACAAGTAAGAACTTGAATTAACACCTAAATTAATCAATCCGATCAAAAATGGAGATGATAGGATACCATTGTCGTCGTCACCAATCAATCGTGGATCATTGCATGGAATCATCAACGTTAATAAGAATAGTGAAAATATATAGCAAAAGATGATTCTCATAACGACATATTTGATAGCTTTTGGTAAATTTTTATGTACATCTTTAATCTCACCTGAACAGATCGCCACTGATTCAATTGATTGGAATGTAAAACAAGCAGTAACTAACGATGACAAAACATTAACCATTTTAGATGCAATCCGATTCTCAATCACTTTAATATGATCAATCCCCCAAATCAACTCCTTATTCCAATTCTTAAACCCAACTTCTTTACCACCATCCCCAAACACCATCAATATCAATCCAACATTGATCCACCCAATAAGGAAAACAATCTTGAAAACCGTAATCACAGACTCAATATTCCCATAATTATTAACCGGATACAAATTAATCAAAGTCAACACTAACCAAACACAAAATATCACAAGCACTTCATTCTCATAAAACCAATCCCCGAAATCCCAATACTGTAAAATATTATAAATCAAACTCAACTCCAATGCCAATGTAACGGACCAACTTATCCAATATATAACATTATTCATGATTCCAATGGGGTCAGATATATAGATGAATTGGAATTGACATAATGATCCGTTTATAGGCATATAGATCGACATTTCCCCAACGGCTTGGATTATATAATAACACATCATGCTGATGTAGATGTATGATAGTAAACTGATTATGGGGCCGTTTAGAAGGGTGACGCGGATTCCGATAAATAAGCCGGTGCCGATTATTCCTCCTAGGGAAATCATGGATGTGTGTAATGAGGTTAATAATCGTTTGGTGTTGGCATGTGGATGATGGTGGTGGTGTATTAGTGGTGTTGATTCAGACATGCTGATTGGTTGAGTTGTTGGTTTTCGTTGAGATTTGATTTTTTTTTTTTTTTTTTTGATTTGTGGGGCTGAAGATAAGGGAAACGGTTGGAATTGGATACGCTAGTTTTTTCTGAATTGGTTCCAAATCACTTCTTATCCAATCAATTGACTACCATTGAACATTTTGGATGATTTAATGTGTTTATTTCATTAGTTTTGATTGGTAAATTATTTCCGTCAAAACCGAATTAACCCGAAAACAAGCATCAGAAATTTCTATTTGTCTCAGTGGTTACGCACTTTGACCTTGTAAATTCCTGTATATAATCTGCCATCATAGTATAGTGGTCATTATAAATCGTTGTGGTGTTCAAAACGCTACGAGGACAATTCCGATTAGACCCAAGTTCGATTCTTGGTGATGGCATTTCTTTTTTTTGCAACTTTTTTACTCAATTGATATCGCTTATTTCTTTTTAACCATGAAGCAACTCCAATTAACTATTACTATCCAATTGGTGTAATTATTGAATGCCTTAAACAAAACCATTTGTCTCCAAAAAAAAAAAAAAAGTCCGAATCAGGTAAAAATTTCCGACCTATTCGAGATCTTCCCCACACATCAAAATGAAACAAACATAACTACATTATTGCGTTATTATTTATTTTTTTTTATTATGTATGAAAAATGGCTCGGATAAATCAAGGCTAACTAGGCGTGTGTATGCTTTCTAAATTAGGGGGGATTGCGGCAAATCAATATTGGAATATGCAAGCGTAAACAAAATCTAATAGTTTACAACACTGGAATGAATGACCATTTAAGAATAAGAAAAACAGCGTTTTTGAATAAATCTAAAGTCCGATTACAAATGGAGTTATACGATCCTGAAATTGTGGGGAGAAGGTGGGTTAGTATAAATAACCATTGAAATCAGGGGTTTATTTTTCAAAATTAAAACCATCCAACAACAAACACAACTACAAACAACAAACAACAAACAACAAAAATGACTAAACCAAAGGTATTAATGGCATTATATGCTGGTGGTAAACACGCTGAAGAAGAATCGAGATTATTAGGAACAATTGAAAACGAATTGGGGATCCGTAAACTCGTTGAAAGTTATGGTTATGAATTAGTTACTACCGACGATAAAGATCCAGAACCAACATCTACTTTTGATTCCCATTTGAAAGATGCAGAAATTATCATCACTACTCCATTTTTCCCAGCTTATGTCACTAAGGAAAGAATTTCTAAAGCTCCTAATTTGAAACTTTGTATCACCGCAGGTATCGGTTCTGATCATTATGATTTAAATGCATTGAATGAAAGAGGTATTGCTGCTTTGGAAGTCACTGGTTCCAATGTTGTCTCAGTTGCTGAACATGCCGTTATGACTATGTTGATCTTGTTAAGAAACTACGGTGAAGGTCATAATCAAGCTATTTCCGGTGGTTGGGATATTGCTGGTGTCGCAAAAGATGAATTTGATATTGAAGATAAAGTTATTGCAACTGTTGGTGCCGGTAGAATTGGGTACAGAATTTTGGAAAGATTGATTGCTTTCAACCCAAAGAAATTGTTGTATTACGATTACCAACCATTACCAGATGCTGCCATTAAAAAATTAAACGACGCATCTAAGCTTTTTAATGGTGTTGATAACATTGTTGAAAGAGTTGAAGATATTGGTGATTTAGTTGCTCAAGCTGATGTCGTCACCGTTAATTGTCCATTACATGAACAATCCAAAGGATTATTTGACAAGAAATTGATTTCCAAAATGAAGAAAGGTTCTTACTTGGTCAACACTGCCAGAGGTGCCATTTGTGTTGCTGAAGATGTTGCTGAAGCTGTTAACTCCGGTCATATCGCTTATGGAGGTGATGTCTGGCCAGTTCAACCAGCTCCAAAAGACATGCCATGGAGAACTATGCACAACCCATATGGTAAAGCTTATGGTAATGCTATGACTGTCCATGTTTCCGGTACTTCTTTGGACGCTCAAGCTAGATACGCTAATGGTGTTAAACAAATCTTGACTGAATATTTCAACAAGACTTATAATTACAGACCACAAGATATCATTGTTATTGATGGTGATTACGCCACTAAAGCTTATGGTCAAAGGGGTAAAAAATAGATTAAATTTCCTATTAAAGTTTTTTTGTTTAGTTTGATATTAATACAAAGTTCTTGTTCCCCCTTGAAAAAAAATATTGTAGATAATTATTTTTTTGATTTTTTTTGCGAGTAGCGATGGATGACATTTATCTTGATATACTCGAGAAATTCGACAACTTGGACCTAGATGATGATAAGCTAGAAGATCAATTGATTTCCGAATGTTTGAAATCAAATGAAATATTTTCCTCACCTTGCGAAGAGTGTACTTTTTATACCGAGACCGATAAGAAAATATCATTTGAAGATGTATCTGGACTCAATGTTATTCGATTACAACTAGCACCCCATAAACGGAAAGCCAAGAACCAGAAAAAGCAGAAACCGACACATAAAATCATTGGTTCAGATCTCACAGAAGGTTACAGTGATTTCCACTTCCAAGATCCGAAAAATATCTACCTGTTGAATGGTATCTTAAAATCAATTCAGTATTTGATAAATAAAAAATCATACAAACTTTCAGATTTCAAGGTGGTTACTTTACGAAGACATTTGAAAAAATTAATGGATATACCGATTTACAAACAACCCATTCAATTTTATGTTGTTTATTGGAAAGGGTTAATTTTTCTTGTTTATGATTGGGAAATGGAACCGACAATCAGTGATAATTCAGTAAAACTACTACAATACGCTGGTTTTAAATTTGAAGATGTATTATGTGAGGGTGATACTCACCTGAGGTTCTACTCCGTGATCAAGCATTCCATTGATGATGATATACCCGTACTATATTCGGCCGAAATAGACTGTGCAATTGTTAAACAACCAGGGACTGCAAATTATGTCGAATTGAAAACTCACACCAAGCTACCGAATGATAAATATAACACCATCAACAAACTCAATAAGAAGTTATTGTCTACATATATCCAAAATAAGTTTGTTGATTGTCAACATACAGTGATTGGTTTTCGATCAGACGATTTAAAACTTGCTGCCATAAAAACTTACAGTGAAAGCGATCTTGCTAGTCTGGTTAATTCGCTACCCATATTTTTCACACCAGACTCTAAAATAAGCACGAAACTGATTTTTCTTTGGTATAAGTTGGTAATGACTTGGATTGCCAGAAAGAAAATCGATGATAATGAAAAACCGAAACTTTTCCGGTTATCGTTTACTAGAGAGGTAATCCTTACAGATTCAAATTTATCCATGGAAGAAATACAAAATCAAGAAATTATAGATAATATCATCCCAGAATGGTTCCAAACATTTATTAATAATAAATAAAACTTTCGTTCTCTCTATGTACATGAATTTATTAATCATTAATGGATTCTTTAATAGACAACTTTCTAGAATGCACGTCGAAATATTCTGATAAATCTTCTAAAGTCATGGCAGATGGATTGACTTTCATAACATGCTTGTCTTTAAATGTCACTTGGATCTCTTGTTCATCTGTTGGTTTTGTCAAAACTTTACAATCCACTTTAGAAGCAGCTGGGACTCTGGCAAGAAATAATCTTGCACTTTTACCAGCAGGTAAAAATGGGTTGAATCTCACCACGACATTTGCAAAGTATTTGGTTATCATAGTTGGGGTTTGGATTTCGGTGAAATGAAGTAATTGAAGAATTTTTTTTTTTTTTTTTTTTCAGATTTTTTTTTTTTCACTAAACAATTTTTTTACAATGTAAAATGTATGTATATATATAACCTACCCTATAATTTTTTTTCTATGACTACATTTCTCTTAATTCTACAGATGTAGCAGTGGTACCAACCGGATCTTGATTATTTCTAACTCGACTGATGTTTCTCTTGTTCATTATTTCAGTATATTTCACCTTTTTCCTTTCTTGTAAATGACCCCAAGCGAAGTATGCCACTGGAATATAAGCTAAGAATGCCGATTTAAGAACGTAATCATACAACAGGTTTTCTTCAACAAATGCAAGACTCAAAAACAAAAGAATCATTTCGGCAACCAATCCTAATGGATAAGTTAAATAAAAGTTGTTATACTCCAACCAGAATAAAAAATGTGGTGATCTCTTTGTCTTGATTCTAAATGCATGATACGAGTAATGAATAAAATATTGAAGACACCATGCAGTTATCAATAAAGAATATGAAGTATGTTTGGCGATTTTAGGGTGTGGGAAAATAACTCCGTAACAAATCCATACCATTTTTAACCCATTCAGAAGTGACCATAACGACAGGAGTTTCCATTTGGTGTTGAGAGCGCCCCTGATTAATATCGATCCAATCAAAGGTAGAACACAGACAACATGAAAGAAATCTGCAATGCCACCTGGCAAAAACTTACGTCCAACTAATGGGAGCAAGATTAGAAATCGACCAAAACAACAAAACCATAATGTGGCGGAGGCAGTGTTGTAGAAGAAAATTAATTGTTCGTTAAATGGTAAGGGATATAATGAAGACATCGTGTGTATGTGTGTGTTTTGTTGGAAAGATGTGTATGATTTTTAGTGTGTTGCAATGTCCGTTGATCGATCTTCGATGAAAAAAAAATGCTAGAAGAAAAAAAAAAATAATATTTCTTGACGTGTTTGTTGTCTCTGTATAGCCTCGCCAGATGAGATTCTTCCATTTAGTACTATTATTTGTCACAATTGTGGCCGCTGCTCATTGGAGTAAAGAAGATTATGAAATCTTCAGTTTGAATGATAAGATTCAACAAGATTTAGGAACAAAAACCACTTTCTACAATTGGTTAAAGTTGGAAAATGGTCCAAAATCAACATTACAAGAAATCAACAAAGCTTATAGAAAATTATCTAGAAGTTTACATCCAGATAAGTTCGCCACTGCATCCAAAAATCAAAGAAAGAAAGCCAATGAACGTTTTCAAAGGTTATCTTTAGTGGGTAACATCTTAAGAGATCAATCATTGAAAAGAAGATATGATTACTTCTATACTAAAGGTTTCCCTAAATGGAAAGGAACAGGTTATTATTATTCCAAATTCCGTCCTGGTGTTATTTTCACTTTTACCATTTTATATGTCCTTATTAGTACCTTCCACTTTTTTGCCCTCAAAATCAATAGAAAACAAGCCCACAAGAGAATCGCAGATTTGAAGAGTGAAGTCAAAACCCAAGCTTGGGGTGGTCAATTCCCTCCAACCGATGGATCTGACCGTAAACTCACTAACGAAGCCACTGGTAAAACGTTTTTAGTCAAAATTGATGGTAGTGTTTGGCTTTTGGAAGAAGATGAAGAACATTTAATTGACGAAAATGAAATTAATATCAACCCTGGATTCAAAGATTCCTTATTTTTCAAAATCCCGGCAAAACTTTGGAATTTAGCATTTGGTAAATGGGTCCCAATAGATACCACAGTGGAATACAACCGACCAGAAACTAAGAAAAAGGAAGTAGGAGAAAAGAAGAAACAACAAAAGAAGAAAGCAAATAGAGGTGAAAAGATTGAATTACCGAATGGAAAAGTTGTATATAGTAGAAAGAAGTAGATATATGTATATATATATATCAATTATTGATTACTATGATTAGGGACTCTACGTAATTCGTTACTATTATCGTCGTCATCACCATCTTTTTGAACACCATCGTCATCATCATCGTCATCATCATCGGACGAACTTCCCGATAAGTTTTCTAAATAATCCGTATTTTGGTCGTCATGATCATTCAAATTATCATCCAAATCTCTCTCAGCGTCCATTTTCTGTTGTGTCATATCACCACTTGGGCTCATCTTCAGCACATTGAAATCTGGGACAAGATATTGGTTCATATCATAATCATCACCTGAGTCGTCACCATCTTCGGCATCATCGTCATTGTCTTTGCTCAGTTTATCATTCACAAATTCATCATGATTAGATACATCTCCCAAAATTATTTTTTTAGGCTGGTCCATGTCAAGATATCCTACTGATGACGAATCAAATCCATATTCGTTAGTGTCATCGCCATCATCAGCTCCTAACACCACATTGTAAACTTCTCGTGTTTTCAACAACACTTCATTAACAAACCAGGTCCACTTTTCTGACTGGATGGCAGTAACGATGACAGGGGAGATTAAATCAGGCTTGTAAAGCGAGGTGAATTTGACAATTTCTTCACTGATCAAAATCAAATGACCCATAAACCCAGGACGCGGTAATATTTCTTCCTGATAACTTTTAACCACAATTTCAGTTAAATTACATTTGTCTTCTCTAAATAAATCGACAATCAAAAAGGAATTATATGAATTGAGTTTACCATTAAAATTTGTTGAATAAGATCAAAGACAACGTTATGGAAAAAATTGTTCCATGGAAATTTTGTAAACAATGTGACAATATCAAGTAGTATTGCCAGGTCAAGTAACTTTATTTTGAAATAATCACCTACGCAAGGATCATGTCTGATTGTCTTATCTCTATCGGAACACACAAACGGGTTTTCTGGTGAAATTAACGGTTCTTCATCTTCTGAATCTTCCACTTGGTCTAAGGTATCAATTAGTTTCTTATAGTCGTTTGATTCGTCACTCACATTATTGGTGCCAAAATGGATATCGTCTAACGATACATCATCTATACCTGATGTAACTTGGTTTATATTAGGGGATTCAGGGAACGCAATCTGTTCTTCTAATGCTTTTTTTAAACGTTTTTCTTGTTGGGATCTAATTTGATCTCTAACTCCAATAATTTTCTTAATTTTTTTCGAATTGAGCAAAATCATATTTGAACAATGTAGTAATTCAGCGATTAATTCAGATAATTTGAACCTCGTAAACCCTAAAATGTTCGATTCAACATGCAGAGGTGGTATAGGTTCCGTATGAACCAATTCAGCAAACTTGTCCAAATTGCTGGAAAATAGGTACAACATTTCCCCCAAGTATATTGGATCACGAGGACCAGGAGGGTTTTGTTCAAAATCTTTGAGCCACTGAAACATAACAAACGAATTGACTTCGGGTGTTCCATCGCCATTTTGAAGCATCGAACTATAAGAACCACAATTTAAATCATAATCGGAGTTATTTTTTCTAATAAGTTCTATTATGATACTGACACAGTTATTGATCCCGTGCTTATTGGTTTGAATTTTTCCATCTTCGTCTTTTATTTTCACCAACATGATGTCATTAATCATAGTGTTGACAATTTCCGGAGAAACCAATTCTCTAGTTAATTGATTTGGTCCAATATTTGTTTCCAACACTACTGCGAGTGCCGCATTGGAAGATATAGTCACCAAAGCTTTTAAAAAATCCGTTGCTGCCGTCTGCTTGAAAAATAATTGATGATTAGGAATATATTTCTCCAATGCAAATTGTGAAGGTTCAGGTTTCAATATATCAATTAATTTAACCACCAAATTCTGTTGCGCAATTGTATCTATTATCCCGGTAGGTGAATCAGGTTTATCAGTTTGTATCACACGAAAGAAAAAGTCCATCAACATCGGTACTTCGATTTTGGTCAAGAATGTATCCACGAGATTTTTCTGACGTCTAATGAAATTTAAAAGTTCAATACTGTTGGTATCCATCAATTGATCCAAAATATGTACCAAATACGATACCGCAGGTGAGTTTTCTTGTAAATTATTCATATCAAGAATCAGCCACAATTTATCAATGATTGACGGTGTCTCAATGATTCGGTTCAGGATAACCCATAGATCAATAGATAGAATATCTGCTGCAGTTTGCACACATCGGCGAAATTTCTCATCTTCAGATTCTTCATCCTTTTCCAGATGTTTGCTATCTTTACCGCTTCTGATCTCCTCAAGTTCTTCCTCTTCTTGTTCATCGGTCTCTGGTAATGTTTCATTCAATTTTTTGAAAATTTTTTCTTCTTCTTTAATGTTTTCATCATAGAAAAAGTCAACGCTTTGTTGCAAATATTCGATTAATCCAGTTAAAATATGTGGTTGAATCAACAATTCAATGAGTTTGGTGCCCTTTGCATCTTTGGTTGTCGAATTATTGTTATCATTATTTGAAGAATTGACGGATGCAGAATCGGAATTGGCCATGGTTATACCGTCATTTGCCGTTTGTGATTGCAGAAACAGAAAATTTGCTCCACCGTTTTTTGAGTTGTAAGAACCCTTGATATTATGAAGTTCATTTAATAGTTCTTGCAGAATCGTAGGGTCTCCTATTAGATCATCGACCGTAACAGACGATAAATCTTGTATTGAATCTAAGAACTTCAGCAACGCATTGTTGCTATTCATAGAATTAGTGAACGGCCAAAATGACATGTCGTGATTGTGGACAATATATTATTATTATTATTATTAGTTGTCTAGTTTGGACGCAATGAATATTTTCTCTTTATGCTATTCCTTGAGCAATGATTGTCCACTTATCACGTGTCTATTGTCGATGTAGGAGTCTTCAAGTAAAAGATTTTTTTGTTATCGTTGTTGATAAGTGAGAGATCAAGAAGAAAAAGCTGGTGATCTAACAATAAAAATTAATTTTCTCTGTGCAATAAAACTCTCTCACTCATTTTTTTTTTCTCTCTGTCTGTCTCTTTCGCTTGTTGACTTCGATCGAAAGGAAGAAGGAAAAAAAAAAAAAGATTCTGGTTTCTTCCTTTGTCTCATTGTTTGCGCATGAAATTTATCAGATATTATGACTAACTGGTTGTGAAATTCTCATGCATTATTTTATTTTATTTATTTAAACTGACATATATAGAATTTAATCGTTCAAGATTGTACATCAGTCGATTGTTGGCATATCTTCTATGGCTTTGATTGCTCTATCGTATTCTTCAAGAATAAAATTCGAAAGTTCGGTACATGATTGATCAACAATATCTCGACAATTGGTAGCACAATGTTCCATCCATTGTCTAATAGTCATTTCTTCCTCTTCCTCTGGCATCTCAGCAATAAACCCTGTCAATGCTCCATTTATATCATCATGTAAATCAAATTCCGATTGTGCCAACTCTTTTAACTCTTTGGCACTACTTTGTAAGAAATTCATTTGGTCAATAAACTGGTTCAATGGTCGTGGTTCCCATTTCTCCCATTTTTTATTCTTCACTTGTGACTCATGATGTGATGGTTCATCTTTCATTCGGTGAATTTCTGTCAATGATGAATTCATTGCTATTGGCGACGTCAATGGCCCAGCAGTTGGTGAGAATCGCTTAAAAACGGGGGAGGTTTCTGGATACATATCTGGTACTTCTGATGTTGGTTTAAAATCCATTTCAGTAGTGGGTGATGGTGACAGCAGGGTGTTTTTCACATTATTTTTCTTAAAACTGTTTGGGTAGTTGTTGTCTGGAAAAGCTGACGTCGTTACTCTACTTGGTGTGGTGATTTCGTCATCTTTAGACGATTGGTCATCGTCATATGAAATCTCAGATAATATTGGTTTTTTGATTTCTTTAGTGGTTTCTTCACTGGTAACTCTCACAGGCGATGCATTTTGATCTAGTCTACTAGATTCTTCTTCTTCATCTTTATCAATGGTCCCAATTTCCAAAGTATCCAAATAAAGTTGTTGACCGTTTGGATTGTTAGCTGGAGTGTTTTGTAATTCACCAGATTGTAGATTTGGTGAAACTGACTTGTTATTGTCTTTATCTGAACTGATATCTTTTTCTATAATATTACGTGTACTGTTACTTGTACTTGTACCTTGAAAGTCGTCTGTATTTGGCATAGATGATCTTTGCATTTTATGTGGTGATGTAAACTCACGAAGGTTCCTTGGAGTATCAATGTTTCTAGGTTCATCAATCTCCGGACCACCAAATACCACATCACTTTCAGCACTTGACTGAATACTTGATCTTGCACTGTTTGGGACTGGTGAATGTACCGATTGTTCAACTGCAATTTCTTCGATAACTGAATTGCGAACGGACACGATAGTTGGTGAAGGAGTTGACTGTGCTTCAACTTCCTCTTTGTCAGTCTTGGAAGTGTTTAAAGTTTTGGGACTCATAGTTGTTTTCTTTTCTTGTGATTCAATAGGTTCGGTATCCCGTTTCTGTTTTGTAGATGCAAATATATTTTCATTGTTAAACGTTTGTGCTGATTCAAAAGACATATCTAAAATATTTGGTTTTGAAACCTTTCGTCTTTTCTTCTGTGAATCTTTAAACGAATCCAATAACTTGATAGGGGAGACAGAAGTCGAAGAAGGATTTCGTTTATGTCCTGCCAATTTACTTTCACGTTCAATTGACACTTTGACAATTTTGCTTTCAAGTTTTTCAACATGCTTTTCATCATACTCTAAATTCTCATCTGAATCATCTATAATTTTCGGTATAGGGGTCGCAGATTGTTCCTTTCTTCTAATAAGAATTTTCTTTGGTTTGCTTAAATCTGGTGCTGGATCTTTGACTTTTGATGTGGTGGTTTTTTGGGGACTTGATCTTTTCTTCTCTGTTGCTTCTTTCTTAATATAACTCTCTGATGTTTCGTCTACTTCGTTGTACAGCTCATCATCGTTACCATCACTAGAATCAATCTCGGCATCCAGTGACTCTTCTTCCAGATTTATATTGTCACTATCAGTGTCCTGCATTGTAGTTTCATCTTCTCTGGTATTGTCAACTGTCGCTTTTCTTTGCTTATCATTATATTCTTTAGTTTTCTTGGTGCTCCTATACGTTCGCCTCAGTTGTGGTCTTCTTTCATCAGGAAATAAATCAGATGAACGTACAGCAGATTTTTCTGGAGGTTCTTCATCTATTGAACTTTCTGAAGATTCATTTTCGTCTTGTTGTACAACTTCCTCTATTGAACTGTCATCTTCTATCTTGTCACCATTCTGTAAGTCCTTTCCGTACCAATCAATAACATAACAATAACCCGAGGCATGGCACTTATGTTCTTCAATAGGCACATCATCAACATCCCAAAAATCCAAACTGCATTTACAATACATGCATGTGACTCTATCACTGTCTAATGATTTTGGTGTGAAAATAAACCCAGCTTTGGCAAGTGATAATGAATTGGGCACAGATTCAATTTTATCTAACGGATAATTCACAAAAAAAGTTTTCCTAAATTCAATACTAGACTCACTGAACGGATCTTGAAATAATTCATGATTTGTCCAAAAATTTCGAATTTTGGTCTTGTTGTGACGAAATTCTTTAATTGTTTCATTGATGGAAAGTAGTATACCCATGGGACATGCTTTCTGTCGACGCAAATGTTTAGACGGTAGGTCGACTATATCTTTCTTATTTCGTATTGTTGATCCTTTATCACAATATGCACAGGTGACACGTTTTTTTAATGATTTGGTGGGATTATAGAAGAACCCTGAATCAACTAACTTTGCCACTTCTTCGTCGTCGGAATCTGGGAAAAATTCACTCCATGAAAATTCTTTTGAGTTTATCACTACTGGCTCCTTGAACGAATTGAGACGATGATCTTCATAGATCATGTCTTTAACAATAGTTGACATCGATGTGTGTGGGGAGGATAAGATAAGATAAGACGCGACTCTTTGATTAATGTTTATGTTTTTGTTATTATTACATAAGGACTCCAAAAAAATTTTTTTTTTCCGCTAATCATTCCTGCATAGTGTATTTACGAAGAAAATATGTATTTCCGAAATTATAGAGAGGGATACGTATTCCTCGACAAGATGTGGCTAATCCCTACCCAAAAGAAGCAAGTGTATATAAAGTTGGGGGAAATCAAGGATCTAAATCATCTCGTATTACTACATAGCTAATAAAAAAAACTATTGTCTTACATGCAAAAGTGGGTTAGATAAAACAAAAAAAAGAAGGGAAACACTTTCCTTGTTACTTGCAGTGTACATGGAAAAAAACAATCACGGCACTAGCGCCGAGTGTCACCGTAATGGCTTATTGCTGGAATTATTTCCCCAAAACGAAAAGACAATTGGAATCGAATTTCCCTAGCGAGTTTCGTTTTTTTTTTCCGGTCACCCTAACTAAAAGAAAGTCCGTAGTAATCACGTAATTTCTTTTTTTTTGCAAATATGGATTAATTTTCTTTTTATAAGCAAAAAAAAAATGACGAAATTTTCTTTTTGGGTAATTTCTTTCCATTGTTTGGTGTTTTTGAAATTGAAATTACAATTCGATGCGAAGAGATTTTTCTATTAAAAACAATAAGATCGACAAAAATATTAAAAAAGAAATACGGATAAATGTCCGTATTTGTGTACTTATCCCTACAATAAATGTGGAAATTTGTGGGGAAGAATAAATAGTCCGTGAGTGGAAACTAAAATGAAGGGGTGTACGAATTTCAGGATGGCTTTAAATCATGAGATCTTTGTTCTTTTCGCAGCTTTTTCTTTTTTTTTTTAATGAGAAAGCAATTGCTTCCGAGATTCAGGAAAAAATATTTTTTTCTTTCTTGGATTTTTTTTTCTTTCTTTTCGTTCTCGCCTACTCTCTATCGCCCAATTTACCCCATGAAAAAAAGAAATGCTACCAGAAATTTAATATTGACTACCAATTTGTGTCCTTTGATGTAATGCTTTTACCAAAAGAAATAAGGTATTGTATGAATTTAAACAGAAATTTGTGGGGTACTTTTATTTATCCAGATTTACACAAAAGCCGTTTCTTTTAAGCCTGCACACTCCAGATTTTTTCCTTTTTGATACAATAAAAAAAAAATTGTATATAAACAGCCGGTAATCTTGTTTATAAAATTTTTATTATTATGTTTAATTTTTTTTTAAAAATCATCTTCTAACAAACATCTATATCAAACATGCACGGAGGAAATTTAGAAGGATCTGAAATCCAAAAACTTATTGTCGAAAAACGTCTTGGGTCATCTGCTAAACCAGGTATTAGCGCCATCATCAAAAATAAAAGATCATTTATGGTCGGTTTATTCACTGCTCTTGGTGGTGTCTTATATGGTTATAATCAAGGTATGTTTGGGCAAATTTCCGGTATGCACTCATTCAGTACCCAAGTCGGAATTGGTCAAATTCAAGATAATCCAACTTTAC
>JAKTXQ010000072.1:15847-26563 GCA_030582995.1 Candida maltosa
GCGCAGTTTATTTTTTATTTCTATTGTTTTTTTAAATTTAAACAACATCAATTAAATTTATTTAGAACAATCTAAATAATTAAATTAAATTTGGAATTTGCATTTGCTAATTTTTTTTTTTTTTTTTTGTTTTATTTCACAACAAGTTTTTTTTTTCCCTTCTTCCTTTTTGAAAGGACAACGAAAAAACCCAAACAACTAAAAAGAAAAAAAAAAAAAGACAACCATAATTTTCAAATCTCAAAATAATCCTTTCCTTCTTTTCTTTCCTTCAATTCCTTTTTATTACACACTTCTTCATCACTCCACTTCATATCTCTTTAATACCTCAACAACAATCATAATGTCTAATACCAATATTGATGATGATTTGATTCCTGAAAAAGTCGAAGGTTACACAGTTGGTGAAAAGAAAACCATTGACGAATATAATAAATTAGACGCTGAAGATGAAAGTTTAGCCAAATGGAAAGCTTCTTTAGGTTTAAGCACTAATACTGACTTATATCCTGTCAAGGCTGATGATAAAAGAACTGTTGTTGTCACTGAGTTGGCATTGGAATTCCCTGATCAACCTGAATTGCAACCTATTAGAATCAATTTGGAAGATAGTAACGGTAACACCATTACTGGTAAAGAAATCAAATTTGATATTAAAGAAAAATCTATATATCAATTAGTTGTTAAATTCAGAGTTCAACACGAAATTATTACTGGTTTGAAATATTTACATTCTGTTAAAAGAGGTGGTATCAGAGTTGATAAGGTTGAAGAACCTTTAGGATCATATGCTCCAAACACAGTTGACAAACCATTTTATGAAAGAAAGTTTACTGAAGTTGAAGCCCCAAGTGGTATGATTGCCAGAGGTACTTATAGTGCAGTTAGTAAATTCATTGACGATGATGATAATGTTCATTTAACTGTTCCTTGGAGTTTTGCTATCACCAAATAAGTTTAGTTTCTTTTTAATTTTCAAAACCAATGAAAACCACAATCATAAAAATTCAAAAAAAAAAGAGTCTTATTTTTTTTGACAAATTCCTTTTTAAGTAGATTGCATATCAAACCTATTGAAAGAAAAAATCAATAAAAAAATGAATAAAAAAATGAATGAATGAAATATTTTTTACTACTACGTACATAATAAAATACAATACGACGCGTGTTTTCTTTTTTGTAAAGACGATCAACTTCACATGAAACTTATCATACTGGCATGTTTCGTATGGTTTGTTTGTTGATTCTGGTGTTATGATACATGTACATTTATTTTTAGTTTTTGTGTACAAACTGATTTTGTGGAATATGCGTGTGGCTTGTTTTTTTATTTTGTCCCTTCAATAACCAAACTGTATATACTAACTACTCTACTCGTTATCACTTAATTCTATATAAGTTTGTTCTTTAGGGGCTGTATTGGCATCATCTGGAAACATCGATGGTATTTCAACTGGTGCCAGGTTAGCTGGAGATGATGGGACATCTAATGTAGGAGGGTAGACAATTTTACCATAATCCACCACAGGAGTTTTTGTATCCAATTTAGCCTTTTTCTTGGCCCTTGGTCTATCAGGAATGTATGCTGGTGCTTTACTGCTCTTGGTTCGAATATATGGTGATGGTTTTTCCAGTTTAGATACAAAAACATACTGTCTCTTGTTGACTTTTGGTTGAGGTGCACTGCGAGCTGTTTGAAATCCACCGTATAATGATACCAAATCTGTTGTATTGGCTTCGTCCACTTTCTTTTTGGAAAAACTATTTTTGAACGGTCCAGCGATGTAGCTGCCAAAACGTTTCACGTAGTTCTGGTAAAATTGGGAGACTGGGATATCTTTGTCCACTAATTCTTTGCCAAGTAGTTTATATAACCCTTCCAAGGTGTTGATATTCGCAAATGCCAATTGATGGTCAGCCATTTGGTTTTTCAATGTTGTAACGAAACTCGATTCCGACACCGCTTTATTCCCATAAGAATATCCCGAGTCTACTTCAATGTAGGATGAAATATATAACAAAGTTTTAGCACGTGTGGTGGCAACATAAAAACATCTTCGTTCTTCATTAAGTGCTTCTTCAAGTTCAGTTGGACTTGAGGAGTTTCTAACGGCAAATCCGGCTGGTAATATACCGTCCGATAATCCAGGCACAAACACAACCGGCCATTCTAAACCTTTGGACCCATGAATTGTACTTAATGAAACACCTTGACTATCACCCTTGGTGTCATTGTCGTCAATATCATCTATATTTTTATTTTTTTCAACAACATCATCGGTTTCATATAATCCAATTGAGTCAATAAATTTGGCAATAAAATTACGGTCATCATCAGCAAGGTCTTCTTCTTCAGCATCAATATAATCAGGTAAAGTATCATCCCGGGGAACAAATTCAGTAAATTGTTTCCCAACTTCTTGAACATTTAATACACGATCATTTTCTTTCAAATATTCTTGACTCAATGAAGATTTGGTGAAAACAACATTAAATAAATTATTTGCCACACTTTGAGTATCTTCACTAGTTTCTAAGAGTTCCAACATACTTTGAACCTCATCAATCATGGCAACATAGTCGACCAAGTTTTCGCGAATTTTCTTGGATAATTTAAAATCCGGATCAGTACCATTAGCAAATGAACGTAATATATCATGAACAGTTTCACCATCTTTAGCTCTTTGACGTATCCGTTCACCTACTCCATCCAAAGTTTTTGCACCCAATCCTCTTTTCGGGTAATTTAAAGTTCTGATAACGGATATTTGATCATTCGGATCACCACAAACTCGCAAATAATCCATGATTGCTACAACTTCTTTTCTATCCCAGAAAGCTTTACCACGAATCATTCGGTACGGAATCTTCCGTCTCACTAATTCACTTTCCAAAGCTCGAGTTTGATAAGCAGCACGGAATAACACAGCAATATCTTTACATTTGATTGGAGAACCTGGCAACGCAAGCAAATGTTGGATTTGATACGTGATCCATCGAGCTTCTTCTTGTGGTGAATCCAAACATGAATACACGGGTTTAATCGAAGTTTCTAATTGCGACTTTAAATTTTTCAAATGTCTACCAGTCTGTTGTCTCATTAACTTTTCTGAAAGTTGCAAAATATCTGCGGTTGATCTATAATTCTCATCTAATGATACTTTAGTAGTTGGCAAGTTTAATTTCTCTTCGTAATATTTTTCCATTTTACTGAAGTTGAAAGATTGTGCATCTCTAAATGCGTAAATACTTTGATCTGGATCACCAACAATAGTGACATTATGTTGATATTTCGGATCAGAAATATGTCCTTGTGCAAATCGATACATCAATTGTAATTGAATCTCATTAGTATCTTGAAATTCATCAACCAACACATGCTTTATATAATTCAACACTGGATACTTCAGAACCAACAAATAACATTTCATCAAACAATCGTCAAAATCAACTTTTTGAAGTTCAGCTAATGTCGATTGATATTTTTCATAAAGAAATGCAAGTGCCTTGTTATGACTATATTGCTTAACATACAATTCCGGTGACATTGCTTTGGACTTTAAACTCGAAATTTCCCTAATAATTTTGGGGATATCAAGTCCATGATACTTGGTGTTTGATTTATTAGATTTCAAAAAATCTCTACTACTAGAAGGGCACTTCTGGAATTCACGCAACTCATCTTGAGTCAACCCTTCCAACATTTTCTGCATAATTTGTGTTTTGTCCTTTTCATCAGCAATAGTGTACTTCTCTAAACCCAATACTTTCCCATATCGTCTAATAATCCTGTAACAAATACTATGAAACGTACCAATGATCAATTTATCCGTTTGAATGTTGGTTCCTTCCAATAATTGGTCTAATCGTTGGATCATTTCCATGGCAGCTTTTTTGGTAAACGTGGTAACAATCATATTATCCGGTCTAATTTTTTCCACCAACAACAAATAAGCTACTCTTGATACCAAGACTTTTGTTTTACCCGTTCCTGGACCTGCTATAATTTGCAACCTGTCATCAGGACGTGACGTGACTGCTATTTTTTGATTTTCATTTAATGGGTCTAAGATTTTACTTAATATTATATCATGTGATACTGTAGACATTTTGGAAATTAAGTTCGGGGTATATAAGACCCTTGATCTGAATACACGTGGAAACACCGTTTAAGAATAAAGTTTGTTTTGATTTTTGGAAATATTTTTTTTTTCTTCCTTCCCTTCTGCTTCGTGTTTATTATTTTTTCTTGTCTCTCTCTCTTTCACACACGGAAAATTCAACTCCAGACAAAAAAAAAACACATTAAAAGTCTGTCAGTTCATTTCATCAGCAATGATCATTCTATATTCCATCCTAATATTGTTACAACACTTATCGTTGGTTTTGACAGACGAGATTGTCTGGCCAATATTAAATTCAACTTCACAACTAGCTATAAGAAGTCAGAGAGATGTTTCCAAATTACTACCCATCACTCAAACTGAATTTTCCGGTCTAAGTTTAAGTTCGATATTTAACCATGACGGATACTCTGTCAATTCATTATCATCATTGTATGGGTTTTTATCAGAAGGAAGTCAAGCATTAATGATAGATTTGTACTGGAACGAATTCACTTCAAGATGGCAACTATGTCCCGCACCATTCCCAAATAATGTAACTTATAACATGAATGACGTGGTTGATGTTCTGTGGAATAATCAAAACTATCAATGTCAGCCTAGTTTATCTACAGAAAATATCATATCGATATTTAATGCTTATATTAGAAATACCAACACTAATTTAGATGCCAATTTCATTCAAATATTACTTAATTTGAAATCCATCAATTATGAAAAGTCGAATAAGACATTGACGTTAGAAAATATATACAAGCCAAGTGATCCAAATAATTACAACATAGGTAATACCACATTAAATGATACCGTTACGTCGTTGGGGTCATTTATATTTACTCCCCAAGTTTTGGCACAGTATCAACAAGATGCAGTTGGACCTATGGGCATGAATGTCAAACCCGGTGACAAGAGTAATGAGGTGAATAGTACGCAGGCGATATCTAAATTTTACAACCAATCCTCCATCCTTCTCCCAACAATCGATACTGTTTTATTAACTGAGTATAAACGAGTTATGGTGAGCGTTGTTTCAAACCAACTAGTCAATTCCGCTAGAGTCTATCAATTTACTTCGGATGATAAGAATACCATTTTCTTTAATGATACTATCCCATCAGTCGTACACGCTACAGATACAAACGATGCGGAACTATACTGTCAAACATTATTCAATGCATATAATAGTTCTGGTGTCGATGTTGCATTGTTTAATAACATTTCCTTAACATCTGCATTTAGATTCATTGTCGATAACGAAGACCATCCATTCACTCCAGATGAATTAGCAAGATATATTAGATGTGGATATTCGGCGCTACTTAACTCTACATACACGCAATTCAATGTGTCATATAACGCACTGGAGCTGGTGGCGGATAAACTTGTCGGTAGTAGTCTTTGGTCATGGAGTGACGGACAGCCGATTGTAATCAACAATACAATCAGCAATAACCAAAATGATACGTTGTCAAATGGTACAACGGAAGAAAGAGCAAATAATGTTGCGTATAATTGTGTGGTTTTGACAGAATCTGGGTGGTCGATGAGTAACTGTTACGAACGACATGTTATTGCATGTCAAAATGAAAGTTCCCGGAATGATTGGAAATTGGAGAAAACCAACAAGAAAAATTATTTTGAAATTGATAAAGGCGATTGCCCTGAAGGATATATATTTAGTCTTCCTCGTCTGAGTACAGAAATGTTGTCCTTAATAACTACTGCCAAACAACAAAACGTGGAGTATCCAATTTGGATAGATTTGAATGATATTACCGTACAAGGATGTTTTGTCTCTGGTGGTCCTTATGCACAATGTCCGTACCAGAGAACCATTACCACAAATAACTTTGTTAGAATGATTGCTCCAAGTTTCGTAGTTGGTGTGGTGGTGTTAGCTCTAATGTTTCTTGAGAAAGCATTTAGAACGAATCCTATTCAAACAAACAGGAAACGGTATTGGAAAAAAGCTATCCAAGAATATTATGAGAAAAATGACTATGAAGGTGTTCCTTCATAGGGTAATTGTTTTATAGATTTTTGCAGTAAGAGTTTATTTTTTTTTGTATTTTCGTGTGGAGAGATCATTTGTGAGGGCAACAATAATTTTCAATCGAACTTTTTTCTTCTTCTTCTTCAACTTTTTTTCTTCCCCTTCTTCAAAGACTACATATATTCAGCAATCAAACAATGAATGATCAAAACTGGAAGAACTTGTCCAATGAATTGAGACGTAGAGCGGAACAAGCCCGTTCATCATCAGGAATGAAAACTCCAAAAAGTCCATTAGGTATCTTTGGAGGAATCGGAGGATTACTTATTCTCGGGGGTGCCACCATGTTTATCCAAAATGCCTTATTCAATGTTGATGGTGGTCAACGTGCCATTTTATATTCAAGAATCGGAGGTGTTCAATCAAAAATCTACCCAGAAGGTACCCATTTCGTGATTCCTTGGTTACAACGTCCTATCATTTACGATGTCCGTGCTAAACCTAAAGAATTGGCCTCGTTGACCGGTACCAAGGATTTACAAATGGTGAATATCACATGTAGAGTGTTGTACAAACCGGATATCTGGCAATTGCCTACTATTTTCAGAACTTTGGGTCAAAATTATGAAGAAAAAGTTTTGCCTTCCATTGTCAATGAAGTTTTGAAATCTGTTGTTGCCCAATTTAATGCTTCTCAATTGATCACTCAAAGAGAAAAAGTTTCCAGATTAGTCAGAGAAAACTTGGTTCGTCGTGCTAGCAAGTTTAATGTGTTGTTGGATGATGTGTCCATTACTTACATGACCTTCTCCCCAGAATTCAGTCAAGCTGTTGAAGCTAAACAAATTGCTCAACAAGATGCTCAAAGAGCCGCATTCGTGGTTGATAAAGCTATCCAAGAAAAGCAACAACTTGTTGTTAAAGCCCAAGGGGAAGCCAAATCCGCTGAATTGATTGGTGAAGCCATTAAGAAATCTAAAGATTATGTTGAATTGAAGAGATTAGATACTGCTAGAGAAATTGCCAACATCTTGTCTGCTTCTCCAAATAGAATCATTTTGGACAATGATACATTATTATTGAACACTGTTACTGATACTCGTAAGTAATTAAAAAAAAGAAAATGTATAACAAAAGGTATGTATTTGTAAATAGTAGATAATAAAAATTGATTATTGTATCACTAGATTTATTTATTAAAAGAGTTGATAAAGAAACTATAACCAAAAGAAAAGAAAAGAAAAGAAAAGACGACCGAACCCAAAGTATACTATTTAGAAAATAGAGTTGATAATGTTACTACCAACAGTGGCACCAGCACCAAAAACAACTGAATCACCAAACTTCTTACCAACTCTCTTAAGTCCTTCGTGACTACTACTTTGTTGTTGCTGTGGTTGCTGTTCAACCACCTGTTGCTGTTGACCGATAGGAGGGTATGCATTTGGATTAGCTGGAGGGAACAGATTGTAACTGTTGTATGAGTTATGTTGCAGTAATGGTGGTTGTTGTTGGTAATTTGGAGTGCCATATGCAGAATATCCATTTTGTTGATAAGGAGCAGGTGGTGGTAAGGAATAAGGATCAGCTGCTCTTTCTTTAGTTTCATATTCTGATTCAGATATAGTTTGAACGTAGTTGGATGGGAAAACACCTGTCTTCTCTGGACCTGATCCTCTTTTGTAACCTTTCCACCAATCTTCAGATAAATGTTCAGTGATGGCCAATTTATCACCTTTGCTCAAATCCAAATCTCCTGATTGTTGAGCTTTATAATCATAAGTTGCAGTACAATAACCAAGTGGTTTAGGGGTATTTGATTGTGGTGGCTGTGCTGGTGGATAAGCTGGTGGTGGCACTGAAAGAGTAGTATTTGATAATTTTTCAGATACGACATCAACAGCAGAAGATTTAGTTTGAACTTTAGCCAAGGCAGTAGTGGCGACAGCACCTTCGCCTCCTAATTTATCAACTCCCCATGGTGCTGAATCTTTTTGGTATTTGACAGGAATAGAATCAACTAATTTTTCGAACAATTCTTCAGTTATGACTTCTGAATCTTTTAAAAATTCTAGTTCGGTTCTAATTGTAGTAAGTGAACGGTTGACTAATGCAGCTGACATGATGGATATATAGCTAAATGATTGATTGATTCAAGTGAAAAATTTAGTTAAACGAAGAAAAAAGGAGAAAGTTGACTATAATCATTTTTTTTTCTCTCTCTCCTCGAAAAAAGGAAGCGCAGTAGAGACAACCATTAAATTTTCTTTCCGATGATAATGTTACACGTTGGAATGACAATAGTTAAGGGTTTTTATTAAGATCATCTTGACCAGTGGTTTGAATAAAAAAGTGTGTAGATATCAAAACGTGCAAGTTTGTAACTGTGTCACGTGATTCAGGATCCCCTCATTTAATTGCAAACCGTTGCAAAATGAATTTTTAATCCCAACAGCCGTTTTTTTTAAAGCATGATCACTTCCCACTCGAGGTATAATCAATTGTTGCTTAACGCCGTATGCAAGTTCAAACAGAAAAATATAGGTGGGGGACTTTTTCAATTGCATTAGTAATCAAGGATGCAAAAAAAAAAAAAAGACTATAAATAGGACACAATTCAGATTTGCAAAACTTTTGTTCTTTTTCAAATCAACAACGACAATTCATAATGCAATTGTATAGTGCGCTTACTGGAAATGGCCGTAAGGCAATCATTTACTTACACTTGTTAAACATCAAATATGAACTCAAATTATTCCCATTCCCAAGTCCTGAAATGAAGGAAGAATGGTACTTGAAGTTGAATCCACACGGATTGATTCCTACTTTAGTTGACGGAGATTTGGTTTTACCGGAAAGTAATGCTATATTGCAATATCTTGCAGATACTTATGACAAAGAGAATAAATACAGTTATCCTCATTCGGATATTCGTTATTGGAGTCAACAACGTTGGTTGTATTATCAATCGACTCAGTTCTGTGATGCTTTAGGGAAAATATTATTGTATAAACATATTAAGCTTCAAGATGAATTTTTGGTTAATAGGATGTTTGATCAGTATGATCTTGTTTATAAGGTTTTCAATGATCATTTAGCTGAGAATAAATGGTTTGTCGGAGATAAATTCACCATTGCTGATTTGTCCATTGCTTCGGGTCATTATTTCCTTTGGTCACAAATTAAAGGTACTGATTATGAATTGAAGGATTTCTCGAACAAATTCCCACATGTTTTGAAATGGTTTGATAATGTTTTACAAATCGAAGGGTTCAAAGAAGCTTTAGAGATTAAGTAAAAATTAAAAAAAAAAAAAGTTAATATATATATATCTTCTTGCTTTAACAATCTAGTTCGTAGAACAACATATATGATCCTTGACCACTTAATACTTCTGGTTCACTTACTACATTAACAGTCTCATCACTGATTCTCCACCAAGTATCTCTAAACTTTCTATAACAAATATAATGACCATAATTGTGGGACCCGTAATGTGATATAACTGCTCTTAAATGGTAAGCAAACTTTGGATCTATCACTTTTTCTTTGATTCCTTTTTCTTCAACTTCTCCTTCTGGTTGTTGTTCTTGTTCGTGGTTACCATTTTGTAATTCCACTTCTTCTTTTTGGTCTTCTTCAGGTGGATTGGTGTGATGTTGCGGCACGACATATGGTGCCATATTCAACGTACTTGGGAAATTAATAGTAGCTGGGTTTTTAACAATGGCGTATGTTCTTGGATCGAACACAGATCTGTTTAAATGGATTGCAAGCAATGGAGGTGGTCTATGCATGAAAATCTCTTTTGATTTACTTGAAGTTTTGATTTGTTTTTTAATAGTAAGCTTTTCAAAAGCTTCATCAGTCACACAATGTTTCTGTAATTCGATCTCAATCAACTCTAATCTAGTTTCAAATTGTTCTGCCAATTTATCTGACCCTTCCTTTTGTTTCAACTCTTTTAAAGTTTCAATCAAGAATCTTCTTGTTTGTAATAACCCACATCTATTACAATTGACATGTTCGATAACTTCCGGTTTGATCCATTCATCTAACAAGTCATACAAGTCAACATTAGTGTAATTATTACCCAAATTCAAACTCAAACCACTAATGACACTGAATCTAGTACCACCAACTTCACCACATGTCAAACATTCAACATGTTCGGCGGAAATACCATCGACAGGTGTAATTAATTCTAATGGCATAACTTTATGCTCGGCATCATCCAAATTCGGATCGACATCAGCCGCTGGAACGTACACCGTACCCAATTTACCCAACTTGTCACAACCACTAACGATATTTTTCAAATTTCTAATATCAACATATCTATGTTCCGGTTGTGAACTGTTGCCATTTTCTTCAGGTTCTGGGGTAGGCAATCTTGATGAACTCATTTTCTTATACTCCTTTTCCAATAAATTCATTAGAAGTTGGTAAAATTCCTGTGCATCTTCTTGATTATATCCTAAAAATAAATGTTGTTTAGGACCGTTCGGCATTTTTTTCAAAAGTTGTTTCGTGCTGAATTCTTTACCATGGGATCCATATTTCCCATTCAAGCTATCCATCAACCCTTTTAAGGCATTA